>PVJS01056178.1:0-12335 GCA_004027185.1 Glis glis | reverse complement strand
CTTCCTGCCTCACTCTCTGTCTTCCTGTTTCCTTTTCTGTCTTCCTGTTTCCCTTTCTGTCTTCCTGTTTCCCTTTCTGGCTTCCTGTTTCCTTTTCTGGCTTTCTGGTTCATTCTCTGTCTTCCTGCCTCACTCTCTGTCTTCCTGTTTCCTTTTCTGTCTTCCTGTTTCCCTTTCTGGCTTCCTGTTTCCCTTTCTGGCTTCCTGTTTCCTTTTCTGGCTTTCTGGTTCATTCTCTGGCTTTCTGCCTCACTCTCTGTCTTCCTGTTTCCTTTTCTGTCTTCCTGTTTCCCTTTCTGGCTTCCTGTTTCCTTTTCTGGCTTTCTGGTTCCTTCTCTGGCTTTCTGCCTCACTCTCTGTCTTCCCGTTTCCTTTTCTGGCTTCTTATTTCCTTTCCTGGATTTCTGGTTCTTTCTCCAGCTTCCTGTTTCCCTCTCTGGCTTTCTGGTTCTTTCTCTGGCTTCCTGTCTCACTCTGTGACTTCCTGTTTTCCTCTCTGGCTTCTTGTCTCCTTCTCTGGTCTTGCTCTCTGGCTGTTTCCCTCTCTGACTCCCTTCTTTCCTCTCTGGCTTCCTGCTATTCTCTCTCTCTTCCTGCCTCACTCTCTTCCTTCCTGTCTCACTCTCTTCCACCCTTCAAAATAAAAATAACTAAAAAAAAAGAATCAGTGTCATGCGTCACCTGTTTCATCTAGACCTATCTATGGATACGGTAGCACCATTTGCTTCATCATACAAAATACCCTCCTGCCTCCATGTGCAAATGTCGTGATGAGCAGAGTAACGCGTGAGCTCCTCCAGGACGGTGAACTGGATCGGGAGAAGCAGCAAAGAAATGCACGCTGGGTAATGCCAGGAAATGACACTTGCATATCGAGAGGTGATCTCATGCTATATGATAGGAAGCACTTGGGAAGTGGCTTGATTTGGTTATTTTCTTATATAACTACTTCCCTTACTCGAATCCTTCTGCACATTGGTTTGGAGACCCCGAGCAAGAGGTTTGGAGTAGCGTTTCCCTGGGGCCTGAACCGCGTGACTCACAAGAGCAGATGTGTAGGGCTACACATTGCATCGTACTAACACTTGAGTGACCGTTGCTATAGCAAACTTGTGCGTGCGAGTATGTAGGTGTGGGTCTTTCTAAACGGTGGGATGTAACACCAGAGCCTTTCTTGTCTGTGTCCCTAAAGATAGCTGGTTTTACCCCTTCACAGTGGCATGTGGTACAGACTCGCTGGTGGTCTCTGTAAAATGTGCACTCATCGAATGCTTTCTTGAAGTTTGTTCTGTCTGCATGCCTCATTTCACAACCATGCTGTTCTTCTGGGGGTAGCGTAAGAGCAAAATTATTCTGAAAGTTCTAGCGAGACAAAAATGTATCCTTTCCCAGTGTTCAAAATCAAGGGAGTTGCGTTATTCACACAGAGTCCTGATGACAAATTTTAGGAAGACTATCTAGGCAGCCCAAGCCCCAAACCATTTCCAAAATCGTGGCTTCTAACCACTTTTCTTGTTTTAAACTTAAAAGAGCTATTGCTGTTTAGCACCTCCTCTGCCTGGAATCTACCTAACAGAAAACAAACGAGAAAGGACGCATAAACAGAAAGTCCACCATTGCCAAAATACAACAAAGAGCTTTCTAAAATTTCAGCTGCGTCCTCAGCGTGTTCCTCTCTCGGCTTCCAACGCTGTCCTTAGATTGCCGATTTCCCAGCAAGGAAACCATGTTTTCCTGCCTTATCTCCAGCCGCACATATGCAGAGACCTGATAATTCCAGGCTGATGAGAGAGCTCTGTTCTGAAGCAGCTGTCCACGGTAGCACAAAAGCCGATAGCACAGCTCTCAAACTAATCATTTATAAAACTCCTGTCAGGAGCCAAGATGAGCCCGCATGGGGGGTTTGCTGTGGCAGCTACCATGGACTCAAGAGAGGGCCTACCCTGGCCCATGAACTCCACGCTGTTAGAGTCCCATTTTTCTCTTCTGGATTGTCAGCCTTGCAATGTGGCTAAAAGTATCAGATAAGTTGAAGGAAGCCAATTCTCATTTGAATGGGGACCCGCGTTTTAATATAACTTTCCTGATTTCAGAGACCTGGAAGGGAATTTCCCCTCCACAGATGGCTTTAATTTTTCGGGGACTTGAAACTTCAAGGGTGTTCGAGCCCTGGGTGACATTCTATTCTTAGAATGAAGGCAGAATGATCTAACGTAGAAAGAACAGGGAAGCAAGGGACAGAGACACAGAAGCACCCATGTCCGTGTGGATGCAGAAGCTCAGAGAGCCAGGCCTCCGGCCTTCCCATATCTGAGAAAGGAGGGCGGGATTGGGGAATTTCTTCAGTTCCTCGTAGTTCTAACATTTAATTTAGGAGATTACAGCTTTGGAAGTTTCCTGTCTTACTGATTCTTCACCTTTTTTTTCCCCACCTGCTTTCTTGGACTCTTCTCTGTCTACTTGTAATCTCTCAATTTCTCTCTCTTTTTTATCTCTGTCTCTGTCTCTTTCTCTATCTCACACACACATATGCACACATGTAAGGAGGAGGGGAAAAAGGACAATTAATGAGTGAAACAGTTTAAATAATGCTATATCCACCGATGAAGGTATCACTACCAATCTAAACACCAGGCTTTAGAGTCTAGATAGAACCTGCGATCCTCCTGTCTCAGCCTCCCAAGTACTGGGATTACAGGTGTGCATTACCGTACTTGGCTTACACAGACTTTTTCATTCTGGGAGTTCTTATTTTTTCTTTTTCTGTTGTTCAGTTATATTTGTTTATTTATTTATTTATTTACTTATTTAGTTTGCAGTGCTGGGATGGAACCCGGGGCCTTATTGACTTGTATTGCTCAGAATTGCTTTGTCTATTCTGGGTCTTTTTTCTTCCATATGAATTTTAAAACGTTTTTCTAGTTCTGTGAAGAATGAAATTGATATTTTGATAGGGATTACACTGAATCTGTAGATCATTTTGGCTACAAAAGTAACACTAAAAAAAAAAACCCAATAAAAAATTTGGCAATTGAACTGAATAGACACTTCTTAAAAGAAGAAATACAAATGGCCAGTAAATATATTAAAAATGTTCAACATCTTTAGCAATCAGGGAGATGCAAATCAAAACTACACTGAGAGTGCATCTAACTCCAGTTAGAGCGGCAATCATCAAGAATACAAACAATAGTGAATGCTGGTGAGGATGTGGAGAAATAGGAACCCTTATACACTCTTGGTGGGATTATAAATTAGTACAACCACTAAAAAGATCAGTATGGTGGTTCCTCAAAAGACTAGAAATGGAGCCACCATATGATCCAGCCATACCAGTCCTCGGTGTCTTTCCAAAAGAATTGAAGCCAGAATACTGTAGTGAGACATGCATGTCCATGTTTATAACAGCACAGTTCACAACAGCCAGTGCCTGTCAACAGATGAATGGATAAAAGACAACTTTGTAGATATACACAGTGGCATTTTACTCAGATAAAAAGAAAAACGAAGTCATGCCATTTGCAAGAAGATGGGTGGAACTAGAGAACATTCTTCTAAGTGAGATCAGCCTGTCTCAGAAAGCCAAGGGTCGTATGTTTTCTTCCATGTGTGGAAGCTAGAGAGAAAAGAGGAAACAAAAAGGACTTTAGATAAATGAGGAGAGAGCAGTAGAAAAGTGGAAGGGGCTTTGGGGAGGAAGTTGAGGAGGGGAACAAGGAGAATTAATGAGTGAAACAGTTTAAATAATGCTATATCCACCGACGGAGGTATCACTACCAATCTCCCTAACATGTACAGGAAGGGGTAGAGAGCGGGGTGGGATCCAGAGGGGACTACATCAAGTCATGTGTGTGTCTCAGTCGACGTTCCGACTGTCATAATCCAAAACGACTGACCACACAACTCAGAGGAAGGAAGATTTATTTGCTCACAGCTTTTGGAGATTTAGCGGTTCAGCACATGTCAGGCTGGGTCTGCGGAGCTCAGGGCATGGCGGTGGGAAGTGGAGAGAGGCTCTCCTCTCACATCATGGAAGCCAGAAGCAGAGAGGGAGAGAGAGAGAGGGGAGAGGAGGACCTTGTATAATCTCCAAAGCCACACACTCAAGGCACCTCTCCTTAGCAACCAAACCCAACATCCAACATTGCTACCTTGTTTCCGTGACAGCTAGGGGGACATTCTAAATCCATACCACTATGGTGTGCATGTATGTTTGTATCACTTTGAACTTGGCTATGATGTTAAAGAATCATAAAAAGAAAAGAGTTGGGGATAATGCATACATCAGTTAGAAATGATATTTTGTTACTACCATATGACCCAGCAATACCACTTCTAGATATCTACCCAAAAGAATGGAAACCAAACTACCAGACTAATGCATGCGTATCTATGTTTATAGCTGCACCATTCACAATTGCCAAGTCATGGAATCAGCCAAGATGCCCACCAAAAGATGAATGGATTACAAAACTATGGGATATGTACACAATGGAATTTTATGCAGCTATAAAGAGAACAAAATTATGTAATTTTCAAGGAAGTGGATGGAATTAGAGAACATTATGCTAAGTGAGATTAGTCAGTCACAAAAAGTGAAAAGTCAGATGCTCTCCCTAATATGTGGAAGCTAGGGAGAATAGGAGGGACTCCAGACAAAGATGGAGAAAACCTTAGATGAGTAAAGAAGGCGACCTAACTGAGGGAGATGGGAGGGGGTAAGAGGGAAACACCCTAATGCACAGGATGTACATACACAAACTTATCAAAGTCAACTACTATGCTGAGCCCAAGAAAGAGGGAAGGGGGTGGGAAATGGGGGAGGGCTAAGCATGTATACTTCTACCACCCTGAAACCCATCAAGATGTATGATTACAATGCACCAATAAATAAATAAATAAATAAATAAATAAATAAATAAATAAAAGAAATGATATTTTAATCTTGGGAAAACATGAGTTCCCCAAACGAAGTAAACATAGAAGGGATCAGGGGTTTAGGCAGTGAGCCTTGGAAGATACTGGCCTATTTTTAATATTCCTCAGAGTCAGTGACTCAGATAATGAGTGGAATCGCTTGGGAAACTCTGAGGATCAAAACAAACATAAACGATGATTACTTGAATTTATGATCCAAGGTAACTCTTGCGCCTTCCTTGTCAGGATAGCTCTTCCATCTGACCTAACCGCAGATGGATTCTCTGCCTTTCTGTACAGTTTCTCAAAATTAGCAATCAAGAAGCCTAGAGTTTTCTCTCCTCCCCTGGAGTCCAAGGAAGGTTCTATTGCTCTCTTGGAATAAGCTTTGGTGCATATTGAATCCTAAATCCTGGTAAGACCCAGAATCTTTTTTTTTTCTCCTTTGTTACTTGGATCATCCTGAGTTGGGAAGGAGTCTACTATTCATGGCTCTCCAAAGTATCCCGGCCTCGAAGTCTGACGTTAATGACAGCTTGATTCTTAAAATTGCATGTCCAGATTCCGTTTGTGTGGGAGCTGGTTCAGAAACTTCGGTCTTCCTGTCCCACAGAAGCCAACGAAAACATCATCTGAAGGGAGTTTTCTTTCTTCCAGCCTTACAAGTCACGTTTCGAGTGGGATCTCACGTAATAACAGCAGGAAAAGAAATATGGATGTGAGCAGAGCTGGGCTCTAGGGACAGCAGGCTCACAGCCCCAAATTCGCAGCAGTTCCCTTCCTTCCCAGGCGCACACCCATTAGGAACCCGCAAGAACAACCTTGAGCCATTAAGGACCCACAGGAATAATGTGCTCGCCACTGTGGACAGGCGCAGAGCATGTGCTTCCTAGCGCTTGCTGATGCTGGAGGCTTACAAAAGCAGATGAGAGTCTTTTTTGATTGTATAGACTAAAAAAATACATGCATACACATGCACACATATATGTACACACACTGTGTGTGTGCATGTGTGTGCATGGCGCGCGCGTGTGTGTGTATAGGACAGATTTATTTCTCAGGGTAAATTGTCTTTGCATTACAACTTGGGACTTCGCCTTACAGCACGTTCTTCCCTTAGGGAAGGCCGCTTTTGAAAGCATGTTATGTGCATTAGCTGCTTGCAGATTCAGAGAAGGGTGATTTACCCTCTGAGCTGGCAGGAATGCATTTAGTGCTCAAATATTTTGTCAGCTTGGCAAAGCGGCCAGTAACAGTAGTGGTCACAAAGCAAGTATTAACAAATTCAAACAAAAAAGAAGTGATATAATACGGTGCATCTTTTTAGATCATAGTGGGCTGGAGTTAGAAATCAATAGCAAGAAGATATGGAGGAATTACACAGAGATTGAACAATACACTTTTGAATGAGGACTGGATCATAGAAGAAATAAAGGGAGAAATTAAAAATTCCTAGAATCAAATGAAAATGTAGGCACGACTTACCAAAATCTCTGGGACACTATGAAGGCGGATATAAGAGGAAACTTTACAGAATTGAGGGTCCACATGTAAACAACAAAAACAAAACAGAAAGGTTACAAATAAACAACCCAATGATACATCTCGAGGTCTTGAAACATAGAAAACAAAACAAAACAAAACAAACAATACAGATGATCAATCAAACAAAAAGATAAAGATTGATAAACCCTTAGCCAACCCAACCAAAAGAGAGAGAGAGAATTGACCCAAATTAATAAAATTATAGATGAAACAGGAGATCTCACCACAGACAGCACAGAAATCCAGAGGACATTTAGAATGATTTCAAAAACTTAGATTTTAATCAGTAACATCAATGGAAGGAGTCACACTGGTGTTGCTTGGCAGCTTGGGAAAGTTGGAAGAAGAAACACTTTAGAATCAGAAAGACCCAGCCAAGTGTGAGAGGCCAAGACAGGAGATTCACAGGTTCAAGACCAGCCTCAGCAACTTAGTGAGACTTTCAGCAACCTAGTGAGACCCTGTTTCAAAACAAAATATAATATTAATGATAAAAGGGGGCTGTGGGTATAGCTTGGAGGTAGAATACCTCTGTGTTCAATCCCCAGTAACTAACACACAGACACACACACACACACACACACACACACACACACACACACACAGTAAAAAGACCTACATTTTCATTCTGTCACTTTTATTCATAAGCATCTGCCTTTGGACAAGCCATGGTGTCTCTGAGCCTATGTCCTCATCTGTGATATTAGGATAATTCCAGCTTTTTCTTTTCATTGTGAGACTCAAGGACTAACACATCAGCTCTTGGTCTACAGTATAAGCTTAAGACTTGTGCATTTGCATACGTCTTCATCAAGTGCTTCCTAAAGCCCCTGGACTGGAATTCCTGGCTGTCCTGGATCTGTTACTTTAATGTAGCCCGACCCGTGAGCTTCATCTCCCAGCTAAGGTGTGACATCTGACTTTGATGTTACAGGCACAGAGGCAGCGTAGGACAGCTACAGGTCTCCTTTGTCACAAACGTGCCTTATCAAGTGCAATGAGACCTCTCTGCTATGGGCTTCCAGGTCTTTCTGCTGTCCACGTGCACGAGGGAAATGTCCGGTGAGCTTCCACGTGGACTGACCTCAGTGCCTTCTCTTGGAATCAGTTATCTGACCTTCATTCTTTCTGACGCCATTGATTTTGAGATCAATTCTATTGATGCAGAATTGCCCCGCCCAATTATTTATATAAATCTCTGGATTCGATTGGTTGGAGCCACACTTCAGAACAGAGTGGTATGAAGCTGTGCAGCGATTTACACTGGAGACATTACTAATGGATACAAGTACCAAGCCATACATGGAATCGTAGAGGTGGAAAATCCCAGAGACATTTCAGGACAATAGCTAGGTTTTGCTCATGAAGAAACTAAGATCCAGAGAATGAAAGTGCCCAAAATCACACAGAGCAGAAAAAGACTGAAGTCTATATTTCTTTTTTTATTGCTTTCATGAGGATATGCAATCCATCTGAGCCATATTTTAGAATAAAGCCAATAAAGTTTTGTCTCCATGAGACCCCTTAGGCAGAGATCCCAACTTTTCAAAAGAACTCTACTGAAAAAAAAGAAAATTATATACTTGTTTCTATTTTGGAGTGGAGAGAGGGCTACTCTTTTTCCTCAAAAAATAACTGGACCTTTTTCCACCTTAAAGTCTTGGGAGCTTCTTTGTCTTTTGGTGAATAATGTGCGATATTTAGTGAGTGTAGTCCTGGGGGTGGAAGCGTTGGGCCTTAAGGTGTGCACACTCTGCTGTGCTAGATATGGCCAGTGTCCTGAGTGTGTTAATTTACTCTCCCACCAATGATGGGCTAGGGAGCCCAGGTCCTCGCCCACACTCAGAATTCTCATTTTTATTCTAGTCCTCCAGGCAGATGTGTCATGGCACGATATTGATATTGGGTTTTAATTTGCATTTTTCTGATGACTGAGGAATTCACTGCCTTTTTGTGAATTTATTGGATATTTGAATACTGTCTTTTCTAGGAAGAGGTTATTCAAGGCTTTTATTCATTTTCCTTTTATGATACCTAGTTTTTCTTTTACTTATTGATTTATAGGATCTATTTATATATTGTAGGTATGTCTCTTTCATAAGATATACTCTAGCTATTTTCTCCTAGTCTGAAGGTTGTCTTTTTACTCACTTAATGGTACCTTCTGTTGAGCAAGTCTTTATTTTTATTTTGTAATAATAGTCAAATTCGTCATTTTTATTATAGTTACTCCTTTAATAAAATTTCAAAATCTTTGCCTCTTTTAGAATCATTGAGTTGTTCTCCTAGGTTTCTTCACAAAAGTTTCATTGATTGGCCACTCATATTTATATCTGTAAGCAATCTGGAATTGATTTTTGTGTTTAGTAAAAAGCAGAAGTCAAGATTTATTTTTCCTCATGAATGGCCAATTGACCAAGCACTACTTATTAAAAACACAATGGGGGAAGTGATGATATTCATTGATTGATTGATTTGGGAGGAGCTACTTCCAGAGAGGGCCAGGAGCAATTACAGAGTGAGGGTAGGGAACAGCAAGACAATATGAGGACAGTAGGAATTCAGTGGACGTGACCCAAATTGACAAGAAGGGTGAAGCACCTAGGTGGTTTCCTTTTTTGTACTTTTTTTTTGCACATATCAGATGTACAATGAACATGTGTTATTGAGAGCCATGAAAGGCTGTCCCTGGGTAGTGTCCTTCCATGACTAGCTTATTTCATTTAGTGTGATGTCCTCAAGGTTCATCGGTGTTGTAGCATATGGCAGCATTTCCTTCCTTTTTATGGCCAAATAATATTCCACTGTATGGATATACCACATTCTGTGTACCGTTTATCAATTGATGGACACCTGGGTTGCTTCCACCTTTTGGCTGTTGTGAATTCTCAGTTAAATTCTTTAGAGAGAGAGAAAGAACAAATGTGCATTACCTACCTCATAATAATCCTTAATTTGTATGAGGAAATACCTCCTTATCCTTGTCTTTTGTAGGACAATCAACTAAGCAAAGCTCTCTAATTTCTCCTTATGATTTTGGTCCCTACCCCATTCCCCATCTCCATACCTACTACAGAACTCTTCAATTCTTATTCACAATTTAGAGGTGAAGTTGGAATAGTCTACTCTACTTGGCCTGGAAATTAAGTCCTAGGACCTACTGTTCTCACCAACCAATTGACTGTCTCTCCTTGTTTTGTCTTCATGATAAACTTATCTGTCTTCTCCCTGCATACACCTAGGTACCCCCCTAGTCTGTCTCATATTTCTTCAAATCTTCCATAATACTAAAATCGATCCTCCACTGCCCATCGCAATCCTATGTGCTTACAGAGTAGACTCACAACTGGGGCCCTTACTCAGACAAAGAAAAGCAATGTCCAGCCAGGTGTGGTGGCGCATGCTTGTAATCCCAGTACTTGGGAGGCTGAGCCAGGAGGATCCGGGTTCGTGGCCAGCCTCAGCTACTTAGTGAGGCCCTCCGCAACTTAGTGAGACCCTGTTTCAAGATAAAGAATAAAAAATAGGGCTGGGGGTGCAGCTCAGAGGAAGAATGCCCTGGGTTCAATCCCCAGTACCGCAAAAAAAAAAAAGAAAGAAAGAAAGAAAGAAAAGCAATGTCCAAAGCTCTGCCAAACACCGGAAATGCAGTACTCCAATTTACAGGTGCATTTTGTTTTATGGAAAAAATGATTATTTTTTAAATAGCAAAATCCAAAGCGCAATAAGAAAATGAATTAAAAAATTTTAAAGGGATATTGCAATGTGAAGAATCCTGTTGTGAGTCCCTTTAAAAAGCCACTGGTTGTTACATTCAGAGCTTCGTTTAGGATTTATTTAGACTATCACAACTTCCTCTTTGCAAAAATTAGCTGGCAGGCAGCTCCTGGTTAAGCCCGACCCCCTTCCCACCCCATGCTGACAGTCGGCTCTCCCCATCCTACAAATGACAAGACATAAGCAACTAAGCAGCGTGCTTTTCCTTTGGAATCCTATGTTATCACTTTCCTCTTCAAACTCCTATTTGGGTTAACTCTTTCCCCTACTCTCTTGAAATCATTTAAAATATGGATTCTTTTCCATTGGTCTTAGGAGTGTTTCTTCTGGCCCGGCATAATCTGTAGCTTCAATCTCTGAGAAGAGGTCTTAGGGGGTCTTTCCTCCCCCAGAGACAAGGCAGCCAGAAGCTTCCCAGGAAAATCGGCTAACTCTACTTTAGATTTCACCCCAAATTTGAAGTAAAGTGGTTAAAAGTCAAGATTCATGGAAACGAGTCAGGCATGCTGACTTTAAAACAAAAAAGAAAAGAAGCAAATACATCATGTCGCTTCAATGTATTTGATGTTTGCTTTTACAGGCTGAAACTTTTTCACACATTTGATTGAATTTCTTTTACTGAGAATTCTAACCACCTCTGGAGAGATCTCGCTTTTTTTTTTTTTTTTGTACCTGGGATTGAACTCAGGGTCATTCTACCTCTGAGCTAAACCCCTATTCCTTCTGATTTATTTTTAATTTTGTTTCGAAACAGGGTCTCACTAAGTTGGTAAGGGTCTCACTAAGTTGCTGAGGCTGGCCTCGAACCTGCAATCCTCCCGTCTCAGCCTCCCAAGTCCTGGGATTACAGGTGTGCACCACCACACCTGGCTGAACAGTAGATTATTCTGATTCAACTAAAGAATCATCTGACCAAGATCCAGGCATGGTGGTGCACACCTGTAATCCCACGACTTGGGAGTCTGAGACCGGAGGATCGCAGGTTAGAAGCCAGACTCAGCAACTCAGTGAGACTCTCAGCAACCTATCCAGACCCTGTTTCCAAATAAAAATAAAAATAGGGCTGGTGGTGTAGCTTGGAGGTAGAATGCTCCTGGGTTCAATTCCCAGCACCAAAATAAATGAATAAATAAATAAATAAATAAAAAAATAAAAAGGGCTGGGTATGTAGCTTAGAAGTTACAACACCCCTGGGTTCAATCCCAGTAAAAAAAAAAAAAAAAAAAAAAAGAAGAAGAAGAAAGAAAAGAAGAATCTGACCAAGGTCATTTTCTGAGCTGACAAAGGTATGTAACTCAGAAGGTAGAATGACCCTGGGTTCAATCCCCAGTGGGGGAAAAAAAAAAAAAAGAAAACAAGAGAAGAATCTGACCAGGGTCATTTTCTCATAGTATTATTGATAGATGATAAAAAAATATAAACTTCCATAGCGCGTGTTCTCTGCCAGGCCCATTTCCTAAGGTTTGAAGTATATTATCTCAACTAATCATCCCAACATGGGTAGGAAATAGGCAGTGTCGTTAGTCTCCCCTCCATACCTGAGGCCCTTGCAGGGCAGCGCACAGAGGCCATTTCCAGAACTGCAACCCGGGAACTCTAAATGCGCTGATTTTGGTTTTATCTTTGGTTTACTCTAGATTAGATGTGGGCGCTCAATGGCACGAAGCCCCCGCCGGCCTCTCCTAGCCAACAGCTCTCTCTGCAGCGCCTTCTGCAGCTCCTAACCTGCCTGCCTGTCTGCTCTTGCCAGGGACCTCATGGTGTGTTCCTATGAGTTTATACTTACCCGATTTTACCGGATTTTTTGTTGCTTTTTGTAGCACAGGCCTCTTGTCAGTGGTCACCGTGGCACTGTGGTCACCGGGGGACCTTTCCTTTCCAACACCCACTGCAGATGTGCCTGGGCTTGGTGAGCTGGCGGGGACTCATGAATGATGAAATCCCCGGGATCTAGGTGTCTGTGTGTGTGTGTGTGTGTGTGTGTGTGTGTGTGTGTTTAAGGGAATGCGCATATCCAGAGACCATCAGATATTTGGGGGCAATCCGAAAGCTGGATATGCATTAAAATAAGGGAGCAGCGACCCCCACGTGAGAAG
>PVJS01056177.1:0-12431 GCA_004027185.1 Glis glis | reverse complement strand
CGCCAGGTAGACTTAGTTGGTGGCCAGTGAGCCAGTGCCCTCCGCACACGTGCTCCATCTCCAGGTAGACTTAGTTGGCGGCCAGTGAGCCAGTGCCCTCCGCACACGTGCTCCATCGCCAGGTAGACTTAGTTGGCGGCCAGTGAGCCAGTGCCCTCCGCACACGTGCTCCATCGCCAAGTAGACTTAGTCGGCGGCCAGTGAGCCAGTGCCCTCCGCACACGTGCTCCATCACAAGTAGATGTAGTTGGAGGCCAGTGAGCCAGTGCCCTCCGCACACGTGCTCCGTCACCAGGTAGACTTAGTTGGCGGCCAGTGAGCCAGTGCTCTCCATACACGTGCTCCATCACAAGTAGATGTAGTTGGCGGCCAGTGAGCCAGTGCCCTCCGCACACGTGCTCCATCGCCAGGTAGACTTAGTTGGCGGCCAGTGAGCCAGTGCCCTCTGCACACGTGCTCCATCCCCAGGTAGACTTAGTTGGCGGCCAGTGAGCCAGTGCCCTCTGCACACGTGCTCCATCGCCAGGTAGACTTAGTTGGCGGCCAGTGAGCCAGTGCCCTCCGCACATGTGCTTCATCGCCTGGTAGACTTAGTCGGAGGCCAGTGAGCCAGTGCCCTCCGCACACGTGCTCCATCCCCTGGTAGACATAGTCGATGGTGTCTACAATCTGAAACCACCTTCGAGTCTCCGCTGTACTCATTATATCCATTTAGGATAGAATAAGCGGGAGCATATACCTGTCCTTACTCAGGACCTTCAAGGCCACCTCGGTCCCATTAGGATATGGCGGGCCAGTTTTATCTGGACAAAGGTGCCCTCGCCAATGTCCCTCAGGATCTTGTAGTGGCCCTTGAGGGCATCCCCACAGGGAGAGCTGGCCAAGAGGTCTGGCCTCGCCTCACTACTCTCCTAGCACTGACCATCAAAAGCCGCAACAGCAACTAATGATGCTAGCTATAAAACAAAACAACAAACCATCAAAAAGAATGACAAAATAACAAGTCCAAACAAACAAACCCACACATAAAACAAAGACAAAATCCAAACCCACAAATCAGATAGATCCAAAGTCACCAAACCGCCAAATGAGCTAACTAACTGTGAGTCCAACAAGTCACCACCAAGAGCTCCCTGTACTTATGGACAAAACCCAGCAGTGGTGAGGGCCTTAGATAGCTGGTGCTTGAGGCCCCTTCACAATGGCTCCTTGTGAGGTCACGGGAAGAAATGGCCGGGTCACGGCTGGGCGTGGCCCACTGTGGCCCTCACTCTTGGGACTCCAGGACCTTTTCCACTTTAATAAGAATAAAGATTCCAGAAGTTTTTTGCTTCTGTGAGTTGTGGAGACTGATATTTACTTGTTTGGATGTTAAAATTTGTAGGATTTTTCAATGATCTTTTCACTTCAAGTCTGAAAATCTGTAATAATTTTTGACTTTTTAAAAAATACTTTTATTGGTGCATTATAGTTTCAAAGACCTGGAAATTATACCTGAAACTTTGAAGTTACTAGAGGAGGGCATAGGGCCAACACTCCAACATATAGGCACAGGTAGAAATTACCTCAATAAAGACCCCCAAAGCTCAGGAAATTAAAACAAGAATTAATAAATGGGATGGCATTTAACTAGAAAGTTTCTGTTCATCAAAGGAAACCATCAAGAGTCTAAAGCGAAAGCCTAGAGAATGGGAGAAGACCTTTGCCAGCTACTCCTCTGAGAGAGGACTAATATCTAGAATACACAAAGTACTTAAAAGACTTAACACTAAAAAAAAATCAAGAAATGGGTGATTGAACTTCACAAAAGAAGAAATATAAAAGGCCAATAAATACATGAAGAAATGTTCAATATCATTAGCAATCAGGGAGATATAAACTTTTGGCTTTTAAAGACCTCATCATATCTAAACTCAAGAGATCAAATTCTTTTTTTTTTGTAGTAGTAGTAGTAGTAGTCGTAATGAACTCAGGGGAATTCTACCTCTGAATTCCACCCCAACCCCCAACCCTGTTTTATTTTTCTTTTGAAACAGGGTCTCACTAAGTTGCTGAGGGCTTTGCTAAGTTGCTGAGGCTGGCCTCACACCTGCGATTCTCTGGTCTCAGCCTCCCAAGTACCAGTGGTATGTGCCACCATGCCTGGCTTAAATTCCTTTTTCTTTCAACTCAGAAGGACTGGTGTCAAAAGGATGGTAGCACTTCGCTCACATCATAATACTATACCAGAATGCTCCACTCCCTAGACAGCATACAGCACATTGTTAACATCTGTGGGGCCTAGAGGAAGGGCCCTATCATCATAATTTCCCCAAAAGGTGAGATACTTTATTTAAAGAAGTATCTCATGGGGCTTGTATCACCAAGAACTTGTATCATCTAGAAACCATAGATTAAAGCAAGCACAAACACAAAAAAACTGAAGAAATAACGATAAATCGGGAAATCTTGGAGGTGGGTGTTGCTAAGTATTAGACCAACAATATAATTTTTAGCAGTCCATAAAAAGTGACCCCAAACCAGAAGGCAACATCACCCCGGATTTGACTACTCTGTGTTTGGCTCCATGTAAAGGAATGAGAGGCCTCACGGGACGAGGGCCAGGCCGGCTCACATGATGTCGGCTCCCACATGGATCCAGTCTCTTCTTTTTCTGAAAACTGTGGGAAATGCCAGTTGCCTCTCAAGACCACCCACCTTTGCCCACTGCTCTCTGCACGTGGGTGGCCTGTCTGCACCTGACCCTCACTCCAGCTGCACAGGCCATTACGTCAATCAGTTTGGTTTTCCTTATCACTCAGCTCTCTGACACTCAGTGTGAGAAAACCAACCAATCATCCAAACATCCAACCAACCAACCAACACTCGTCCTGTTGATGGAGCGCTGACTACAGTAAGCAGCAGTTTTCTGGCTAATGGCCCTAACAATCCCCTATCCATGTATAGTCTTTTACATGATCTCATACAGATTTCTGCATTTTCCCATTTAAGCATCACAATATAGTTCTGTGAGACATCACTGTGGTCCTTTACCAGGAGGGAAACCCAGTTTCAGAGAAGCGAGGCGACTTACCCAAAGCCACTTGGAAACTTGGGGACCGGAAACAGGGTATTTTGGTTCCTTGCTATTTCAAGCCCAAGCCACCTAAGGGATAGAGCAGAAATTCAGACAGAGCATCTACTTTTGAATGCCCCTTTCTCTTGCAGAGGCCCAAGGAAGATGGGAAAGAGAGGCCACATGTACAAGCCTATTTCTGGTTCCTCAGTGATACTAAGAGTGCAGTGCCTGGCTGGGGCCACCCAGGGCTTGGTGGGGCACAGTAGTGAATCTTTAATTGTGCACTGAGCCATCAGAGGAGGTGGTGATGAATTCATCTGCACTAACAAATGAGGGAAACCAATATTTAGGATGAAGAAGAAAGTAGAAGGCAGGGGGCAGAAAGCCAAGAATCAGGAGGTCCAAAGCCAGAGGCTGGAGTCAAAGACACAGGAATGTGATGGAAGGACTTCTGAGACTGGAAAAGGCCATTGTCCAACCAGAAGCTGTTTCCTTTTGATGTCATAATTCTTTTCTGAGCTTCCCATGTGAGCCTAAGCAGGTGGTGTCTGGAGGAAATAGGGAAAGCGGCTGTGTTTATTGGCAGGACAGCCCATGCAGAACAGCAAGGTAACCTGTTCCTTGGACTAATTCAGGAGAAACACACTCAGAGGTGGGAGTGATGGGGAACAAGGGAAGACCCGGAGGCCCCTGTCCTGCCCCAAGAATCCCCAGAAGATCTGGAGACACAAGCTCCACCGCTGCCTGGGGGATGGACCCAGACAACTTGACTGGCTTCCACATAGCCAAGTACTTTGTTCGGCACTTGGATTCTCCCTACATCTCTCCCAGTTGCCCATCACAGTGGTTTGATTGTCCCTGGCTCCCAGGTCCCTACTTTCCAAGCCCCAAGTACTGAGGATCTCTTGTCAGGTTCCCATCAGCCACCAGGTCACTGTAAGAAAACTCTAGTTCCTGCTTCCCTCCTGACTCCACCAGCTCTTTGATCCGGGAGACCTGTGCTTAGGAAGGTTGTTTTTGTCCTGCGATACCTGCGGTTACAAGGAGGTTGCTTTTGTTTGTTTGTCAGGCTGCTCAGCCTCAGCTGACCTGGGCAGGGCTCCCAAACACCTGACGGGAGTTGGCCTCTCGCAAACCCCACACCTATCAACTGCTGCAGGACCCGGCGCATGGATGTGACCTCCCAGGATCCCCTGCTGCTCCAGGGTGCTAGTCAGCCGCTCACCTGTCCCCGGTCCTGTTATAATGCCTACTTATCCCACTATTTGTTTTTTTCCATTGGGTTATGACCTTCTCTCAGAGGTCATAGCCATCTTATCTAGAAGGCATCACACTGGAACCCAGGGGCCTGCGACCTGGGAGCACAGAGCCGAGGGTGGAATGATCTACCTGTATGGGCTGAAATATGCCCCCCTCAGACATATCCACACCCCTAATCCCCAGAACCCGTGACTGCGTTATGGGGCAAAAGGGACGTTGCAGCTGTGATTAAATTAAGGACCTTGAGGTGGGGAGATCACCTCGGATTATCTAGATGAGCCCGATGTAATCACACGGGGTCCTCATAAAGAGGGGGAGGGTCAGAGCCAGAGACGGTGGCATGACGACTCTGCTGCCAGCTGTGAAGATGGCAGAAGGGGACAAGAGCCAAGGAATGTGGGCAGCCCAAGATAGAAACGGCCCGGAGATGAACCTCAGAGCTTTCATGAGGAGCACAGATCTGCTGGCACCTTGATTTTAGATTAATGAAACATTTTCAACCTATCTCCCAGAGCTATAATAAATTGGTGCTGTTTTAAGCCAGTACATATGTGACAGTTTGTTACGGTGACAATAGGAAACTAATGAACTACTTCAACAGATAATGGAATCCTAAAGAAATAAAACATAGACCAGAAAATATTGTCTGGATGTTTATGTATTGTAATAGTAACCCAACGTTACCCACTCGTGTTAACTCAAGAATCTAGTCCATTGTAGTAGCAATCCTTATTGATGCTTAAATGTTTCCATCTTTGACAAGTGAGAACCTCTTCAGACTGGCTCCTGTATCTGTTGACCTGACCCCTCGTCACCTGGAAGCTTCCTTGCTTTCTGATAAGGTCTTCAGACTTAGCTGACGTTTCTTGCCTGAGACCCAGCATCAGTTGTTTCTTCAAGGGGTTCTTGTAGTATAAAGCGCATTTAGAGACAACAATCTGGGCACGAGGGGTGCTCAGTGCTATTGGGTTTACCACTATTTTTAGGCTCTTTTGATGCAGAGCTAAGAAATAATTTTTTAAAAATTAAAGATAAATACTTATAAAAACTCATAGTAATTCTTGCAACTTAATTCAGGACTACAGGTTTCTAACTTTATCTCATTGTGCTTACATCTGCATCTCATTCCCCTTAGGCCAAAAATCTTGGATTTTAACAATACCAACAAACATACAGAGTTTTAAAATAACTATTAGCACCAATAATATGATTATTCTGCAGTTCTTTTTGTTTTTGTTTCTGTTTTTGGTCTCACTTTATATCTTACTTGGGTGTCTAGTCAACTTACTGTTTTGTTTGTTTTGTGGTGCTAGGGATTGAACCTTGAGGCATTCTACCTCTGTAGTTGAGAGTTACACTCTCAACCCTATTTGTTTTTTATTTTGTAACAGGGTCTTACTGGCTTTGAACCCGTGATCCTCCTATCTCAGCCTCCCATGTACTGGGATTACAGGCATGTGCCACCATGCCTGGCTACTGTTTCCTTCCTTCTTTCCTTCCTTGGGATTGAGTCCAGGGGCATTCTACCTCTGATCTACACTCCCAGCCCTTTTTATTTTTTTTTTTTTTTGAAACAGGGTCTCACTAGGTTGCTGAAAGCTTCCCTACAATGCTCAGGCTCTACTCAAATCTGCGATCCTCCTGTTTCAGCCTCCCAAGTACTGGAATTACAGGCCTGCACCACCACACTCAGATTACTTACTGTATTTTAAAGTAATTTGAAATCACTCTTGTGTGGTTATGCCACCAAGTCTATATACTATTAGACCCTTCTATTTCATTTTGGTTTTACCTATAGGGATTCAAAACATTCTTATCTCATAACTGCATGAAATATTGCATGATCCCTACCTAAGTCAAGTCTATAAACCATGATACATTTAGAGAAGTCTAGCTTCCTTTTCTGTATACAATATATTATTCTCTCCCTCCATTTAAAAATTGTTTCGTTAGCTGGGCAAGGTGGTGCACACCTATAATCCCAATACTCAAGAGACTTAAGGGAGGATCTCAAATTTGAGGTCAGCCTGGGCAACTCAGTGGACCCTGTCTCAAAAAAAAAAAAAAATATATATATATATATGGGGGGGGGTTGCAGCTCAGAGGCAGAATGTGCCTAGGTTCAATCCCTAGTACCACACACAAAAAATAATAATGATAATAATAAATAATAAAAATAATGGTTTCATTCTTTGCATTTTAAAACATAAGCAAATACATGTATTTGCCATCCCCTTTTCTAAATAAGCTGTCATTTGTTTAATTGAACAGAAAGCACAGAGTTCCTTATGCCTTCTACCTGTACACAATCTTCCCTTGCTATGAACATTCCTCACCAGAGAGTACATTTGTTATGATCGATGAAACTAATTTGACACATCATATCACCCAAAGTCCATAGTTTATATTAGGGTTCACTATTGGTGTAGCATATTCTGTATGTTTGAACAAATGTGTAATGGTGTGTCCTCACCATTACAATATAATATAGAATAGTTTCGCTGCCTTAAAATTCCTTTGTGTTCCACTTTTCCCAGCTTCTCCCCAACATGTCTGTGCATACTTTTAAAACTATTTAAAAAACAAACAAATATGCTAGAGATCAATGCAAGGTATCAAAGCATTCCTGAATTCCTTTTATTTATTTATTTTTATTTATTTATTTATTTATTTATTTATTTATTTATGTTTTGGTGGCACTAGGGATTGAACCCAGGGGCATTCTACCTCTGAGCTACACCCCAAACCTTATTTTATTTTTATTTTGAAACAGGGTCTAGCTAGGTTAATGAAAATTTCACTATTTGCTAAGGCTGTCCTCTAATCTGTGATCTTCCTGTCTCAGCCTCCCAAGTACTGGGATTACAAACTTGTGCCACCACACCTGGCTCTGATTTCTTTTTATACTACAGTAGTGTAGACTATTCAGTCTTGGTGCATTTAAATGGCTGCACTATAGGGCCGGGCGTGGTGGCGCACGCTTGTAATCCCAGTACTTTGGGAGGTGGAGACCGGAGGATCCGGGTTCGTGGCCAGCTTCAGCTTGCGCTCTCTCTCTCTCTACTTAGTGAGGCCCTCCGCAACTTCATGAGACCCGGTTTCAAAATAAAGTATAAAAAATAGGGCCAGGGGTGTAGCGCGGAGTTAGAATGCCCCTGGGTTCAATCCCCGATACTGCAAAAAAAAAAAAAAAATAAATAAAAATAAATGGCTGCACTATAAAATTGCATCATATGGACATATTGAGAATTATTTTGCAAATACCTTATTTTTGATTATTTAGGTTTTTACAAAATTTTGGTTTTGCTATTGAAATTGACACCGAGATGAGTTTTTCTATACATATATATTTTGTTGAGATTTCTGTTACAAGGATGGATTCTAATAAAAAAAAATGATTGAATAAATCATGTAGTCATTACAAAACAAACTAGCCCCCAACTTGTCCCATTTAGCTTATGCTTCTGGGGCCAGCAATTAGGGTTGGCTTCCTCTAGGTGTCTCTTATTATCTAGACTGGCCCAAATCACACATCCAGTTAGCTGCTAATGACAGCTTTTCTAAGATGGCACTAAGCAGCATGGCTTGTCTCTGTTCCCTGTGGTCTCATCCCCCAGCAGGCTGCCATGGCTCATCACATGATGGCTGGACAGGGTTCCAAGAGACCAAGCAGACCATCACTTTTGGTACATTCTATTGGCTAAAGAAAGTCACAGGTCAGCCAAAATTCAAGGAGTGGGGGAACAGATTCCACCCTTTGATGGCGGGAGCTATAAAGTCACACTGCAGAAGACGTGGATACAGGAAGGGGCAGAGAATGGGGGCCAGTTTTCCAAGGAGTGTACCACTTTGGGTCAAAGTGCACCTATGTAAGCTCCTAGTATATACTGGAGTTCTTTGTTCTTTTATTTTTTCCAGCTGGGCATACATCCCTAGAGGTAATCATGAGCACATTTATAGGAAGTATTATTTGGAGCCTCTCTGCATGCAGTTCCCATGAGGTGAATCCACAGCTCAACAAGCTCAATCTGTTTACCTGTTATGGGTCTGAGAACTCCCATCTTGTTTAGGGCCCAGCCCAGTGGACCAGATTTATGTGGGGGTGGTATTAATGCTTGAAGTTGACTTGGATTCCCACAAATTACCCTGGAACAAATCCAGGGCATAATCTCCAATCCATGTCCCCTCCAACTTCTCTGGAAACTTCTGGATTCTCATGGGCTGATCCAGATCAGAGAGGAGGTCCTCCCCAGCTGGTACAGTAGAGGGAACAGCACCCCAGGAGACAAGAGGCGTGGATTTTAGCCCTGTCTCTGCTACTTACTAGCCTTGGGTCCTTGGATACTCATCATTTCTCTGGGCCTCAGTCTCCTCATATGTCAAGTGGGGAGAATTACTCCTACCTCAGAGTCAAGATGAGGATGCAATGAAATATGCTGTAATATGGGAAGAATAACCTTTTCCTTTTCTTTCACTTTAATAGTTGAAGACTACTTCTAGCTAGCAAGAGGAGTGGAGGAGGTGGAGAAAGCCCTCCACTGAGCCTCGAATCCCTCAGACCCCTTGGGACACAGTAGCCTGGGCCTCCCTTTGTCTAAGCTTCTGGCTAGAGACATTGAACAATGTGTAGGTGTGACTAGTTACTTAAGGGATGTCAGGGATTCCTCAGGTCAAAGCTTTCAGGAACGCAGCGTCCAGGCCAGCGCCAAAGCTGTGGGCCGCTGTGCTGCCTCCTTAATTAAATAAACATCTGCCCAGGGCCTCACACAGGAGGCCCGGCAGAGGCCCCGCTGGTTCACACACCCCACCTTCACCGCAGAGGCTGCTGGCAGGCAGGTGTCAAGTAGCGCAAGCAGAGGGAACTTGTTTGGTTAGACATCTGACTCATCACTCAGCGCTTGACAGGTTTCTGAGTTTGTTTCAGACTTTACTTAAAAAAAAAAAGGTGGGAGGTGGTAGAGTAGAAATAGGATCCTTTTATTACAGACCATTTTCCTGAGGGGTTATTTTCTCCAATGTTAATCCAGACCAAGGTTGTTATTCTAAAGGTGGTTGGAGCTAACACTTCACTATGGGGCTGGCTGTTAACCCCTTCCTCACTCAACTAAGGACAGTGACCCAGGGCCCTGTGGAGGGGCCGAGGTGCTCCAAGAGCTGCCTAGTGGGAGCCAGGGGCCCTGCATTTTCTCTGCAGACTCCAGGTCCATTTGCCCTTCAGACTGGAATTTCTTCCTATAGGTAAGAAGTTGCTATTTGGTAGCTCCCATTCAACATCCCTTAGTCCAGTAACTGTCAGGTTTCATCTGGAATTCAGTTTGAACCAACACTGATATTCTTTTGCATGAGGTGGATGGTGGCTTCACAGAGTGCCAAAAGGAATTTTTTGGGGGGTACCGGAGAGTGAACCCAGAGACATTCTATCTCCAAGCTACACCCCCAGCCCTGTCTATTTTTTATTCTGATACAGGGTCTCTCGCTAAGTCGCTGAGGCTAGGTTCGAACCTGCAATCCTCTTGTCTCAGCCTCTGAAGTACTGGGAACTTGAAAGCAAAAATGTAGGCCCCACCAGTGAGAGCCAGTTCTGGGGATTAAACAAAGTTTGCAAACAAAGGCCTGCAGACCAAATTCAGCCTGTTGCCTGTTCTTTCAAGCAAAGTTTTATTGGCACACAGATGTGCTCCTTTCTAAATGTATCACCTATGGCCATGTTGTGCTAAAACAGCCGGGTGGAGTGGCTGCGGCTGAGACTGCGTGGCAGGCAAAGCAAACATATTTGCTATCTGGCCCTTTACAGAAAACGTTTGCTGATGCTGGTTTAGACACACCACATCCTTCCAGAAACACAAGCCAACCCACTAGCCAGCCCTGTGGGACCCCTCCCGTCTCCTGGCCCGGGCTTTCTGGAGCCAGTGTGCATCTTGAATGTAGGAAGGAGGCCAGCTGCAGAGCTGAAGGTGCCTGGCCTGGGCCCCGTGGCCCTTCACAGGCGAACAGACCAGCGCTCACAGCAGCCTCAGGAAGTAGGGAGGGCAGATTGTCTCAGAGACTTGCTGGGACTGCAGCACCGGGCCTCCCGGTATCTCACAGGGCAGCTCCTCTCTGCCATTGGCCCTCCCTGGATTCAATCAAGTAGATATGCCAGTAACCAATGAAGAAACAAACACATTACTTAATATCTGAGGGCTGCCAAAGTATCACAAACTGAGTGGCTTTAACAACAGGAACGCTTTGCTCACAGCTATGGAGCCAGAAGCCTGAAAGCCAAGGTGTTGTCAGGGCCACGTTCCCCCTGGAGGTGCTAGGGAAGGATCTGCTCCAGGCTTCTCTTAGCTTCTGGAAGTTTCTTGGCTTGTCAATATTCCTCCTGTGTCTTCCCATCATCTTCCCTGTGCACAGGTCCCTGTGGTGAAATCTCCCCTTCTTATATAGCCATATTGGATTAGGGCCTACTCTGAGGACAAAGACCGTATTTCAAACAACTTACTTTCTGAAGTCCCAGGGGCTAGAACATCAATGTATGAATTTTGTGGGGACACAATCCAACCCATAGCAGGTGCCCTCCACACCCGCAGCAAGATCACATGAAGCTCTGATGACCACAAGGCAAGGAACATCCATCACATGTCGCTCAGGAAGTTCTTGAATCTAGACCAGCCTCCATGCTCAGTTCCAGCTCATTTAGACCTTACAGGAACCCTTTGCAAATGAGAAAACCGAGTCCCCAAGTGTTAGTTTTCCAAGTGGTGAAGCAGTTTTCCAAGTGGTGAAGCAGTTTTCAGACCTCAATCTGCTTGATCTTGAAGCCCATCCTTTTCCCACGAGGCCAGTAATTCTCAAACATTAGTACCTCCTGGTAACTTGTTAGAAATGCAAAATCTGAGTCGGGCATGGTGGCGCATGCTTGTAATTCCAGTACTTGGGAGGCTGAGACAAGAGGATTCCAGGTTCATGGCCAGCCTCAGCTACTTGTGAGGCCTCCGCAACCCAGTGAGACCCTGTTTCAAAATAAAGAATAAAATAGGGCTGGGGGTATAGCTCAGAGGTAGAATGCCCCTGGGTTCAATCCCCAGTACCACACACACACACACACACACACACACACACACACACACACAAAATGCAAAATCTGCTACAGCAGCAGAGAGGGATGGCGATACCATCAAAGTTCTAGAACTCCTGCGTCAGGCCAAGCAAGAAAGCAGGTGGGTCACCACTTACCAGATGCTTATGTGCCGGGTACAAAGCTGGTTGCCTGCATTTAATCATTCACATGATGGTGATAGGCAGAACAATGGTGTCCAAAGACGTCCAAGTCCTAATCTTCAGAGTTGTGAATATATTACCTTGTGTGGTAAAAGGGACTTTGCAGATGTGGTTACAGATGGGGAGATAACTGGGGTTATCTGGTAGACCCAACATACTTTCAAGGGTTTTTATAAGAGAAAGAGGTAGGCAGAAAAGTCAAAGAATGTGATGATGCTACATTCGTGGCCTTGAAGATGGCGCGGGGCGGGGGCAAGGAATGCAGGTGACCTCTAGAAGCTGGTAATGGCTAGGAACTGGGTTCTCTACTAGAACTGTCAGAGAACGCAGCACTGCCAACTCCTTGATTTTATCCCAGTGAGACCCATTTTGGGCTTTTGACCTCTACAATTGTAAGATAATAAATGAATTGTTTTAATCTAACATGTTTATGATAGGAGATTGTTTGATATATACAAATACCCAACTTCAAGCTACAAAAGTCAATGTCCACAGCAACCTTATTTTTAGAAACCAGACCTCTAAGCTGTTAAATGAACAAGCTCCTTTAAAGACCCATTGCTGCTGGGTGTGGTGGCCCACACCTGTAATCCCAGTACTTGGAAGGCTGAGACAGGAGGAACACAGTTTCAAAGCCAGCCTCAGGCCGGGCGTGGTGGCGCATGCTTGTAATCCCAGTACTTTGGGAGGCGGAGACCGGAGGATCTGGGTTCGCGGCCAGCCTCATATCTCTCTCTCTCTCTCTCTCTCTCTCTTTCTCTCTCTGTCTCTCTCTCTCTCTCTCTCTCTCTCTCTCCCTGTCTCTCTCTCTTTCTCTACTTAGGATCTGGGTTCGCGGCCAGCCTCATAT
>PVJS01056176.1:0-12431 GCA_004027185.1 Glis glis | reverse complement strand
GTTCAATCCCCGGTACTGCAAAAAAAAAAAAAAACCAACACCAAAAAACACAGAATCAGAGAGAGAGAGGCAGTGCAGAGAGGTAAGGTAGAAAGAGAATGGCTTCTGCCGGGCGTGGTGGCGCACGCTTGTAATCCCAGTACTTTGGGAGGCGGAGACCGGAGGATCCGGGTTCGCGGCCAGCCTCAGCTCTCGCTCTGTCTCTCTCTCTCTCTCTCTCTCTACTTAGTGAGGCCCTCCGCAACCTCGTGAAACACGGTTTCAAAATAAAGCATAAAAAATAGGGCCGGGGGTGTAGCGCGGAGGTAGAACGCCTCTGCGTTCAATCCCCAGTACCGCAGAAAAAAAAAAAAAAAAAAAAAAGAAAGAGAATGGCTTCTAAGTCAGACAAACATGGGTTTGGATCCCAGCTGAACCACTGATGAGTTACCAGAGACAGGTTGCAAAACTTCACTTGGTCTCAGTCTCTTCTGTAAAACAGGGATAATAAGAAACAACACTTCGCGGCATTTTGTGAAGTTCAGAGGCAACAGGATGGTGATGTGCATCGCGTGCATCGGGCTTGATGAATGCTGGGTCTCCTTGTTAGGGCTCCAGTGATGATACTGATAAACTTGCTAAACAGCAGCCTTGACAAATTATATTCCACAGCTACAGGCCGCTTTCCCCCCAGTCCTTTATTTCAATTCTCATGGCAATTTTACTCTTATATTATTATCAGATGCCTTTAGTGACTTGCCTCACAGTCATTTTCTTAGAAATTCAATCTCTTCTCCACAGGGTCTCTTTTGAGATTAAAGAGGAAAAAACAAAGTGGCAAGTTTAGGATGTTAGAGCAATTTTCATTTAAAAGTCGATCATTGTTTTCATTCCACTATCATTAATGATCTCGGTTTTCCTTTCTCTGCCAGTTACTCCTTATTTCATTCATGTTGCCAAACTGAACTCTCTGGTTTCCTTGCAAGATGAAAGGAGACAACCATGAATGAACTACTAGACGCTTTAGCAAATGCTTCTGAGTTCCCCGATTATGCAGCCGCTTTTGGAAACTGCACTGATGAAAACATGTCTCTCAAGATACACTACCTCCCTGTTATTTACAGCATCATCTTTCTCGTGGGCTTCCCGGGGAACGCAGTAGCAATCTTCACTTACATCTTCAAAATGCGGCCCTGGAAGAGCAGCACCATCCTCATGCTGAACCTGGCCTGCGCCGACCTGCTGTATCTGACCAGCCTCCCTTTCCTGATCCACTACTACGCCAGCGGGGAAAACTGGATCTTTGGGGACTTCATGTGCAAGTTCATTCGCTTTGGCTTCCATTTCCACCTGTACACCAGCATCCTCTTCCTCACCTGTTTCAGCATCTTCCGCTACATCGTGATCATTCACCCAATGAGCTGTTTTTCCATTCACAAGACCCGATGGACCGTGGCAGCCTGCGCCGTGGTGTGGATCATTTCGCTGGTGGTTGTCATGCCCACGACTTTCCTGATCACGTCCACCATCAGGACCAATAGATCGGCTTGTCTCGACCTCACCAGTTCAGATGACCTCACCACTATCAAATGGTACAATCTGATTTTGACCGCCACCACCTTCTGCCTGCCCTTGGTGATAGTGACGCTTTGCTATACGACGATTATCAGCACCCTCACCCAGGGACCGCAGACCCACAGCTGCCTTAAGCAGAAAGCTCGCCGGCTAACCATTCTGCTACTCATCGTATTTTACATATGCTTCCTACCCTTCCATATCTTGAGGGTCATTCGGATTGAATCTCGCCTGCTTTCAATCAGCTGCCTCATGGAGACGCGCATCCATGAAGCTTACATCATTTCTAGACCGCTAGCGGCCCTGAACACCTTTGGCAACCTGCTACTGTATGTGGTGGTCAGCCACAACTTCCAGCAGGCTATCTGCTCAATAGTGAGATGCAGGGAGAGTGGGGGCCTGGAGCAAGCAAAGAAAACCAGTGGCTCAAACAACCCTTGAAATAATTCATATACTCAGTCAAAACCAAAAGCCTACTGACACTTTACTTGTCACTTCTAAGAAGTCCTGAATAGCTCCCTCAATGAACTCCTGCTATACTGTGTATACTATGAATTCAAGTACTTAACGGCCAAACGCAAGAGTGGGACTATTAGGAGTTCTCTGCAGTTTGTTTATTGAGGTCCTCCCATGGGTAGGAAGAAGAATGAGATGTATGCATGCCAGGAAAGTATTCAAACATAGAATTATAAACGTTTGGGATTCAGGGGCATCTCAGAGAATATTCCTTCCCACCAACTTATTAGATAGATAGACATGGAAACTGAAGTTCATACACTGGCCTTTGATTTCTCAGCAAATTAGTGTCCAAATAGGAAAAAAAATAATCTAATAATCTTTTCACTCCTCAGTTTCATGTTCCTTCATAATGTGGGAGCTGTTTGTATTCAACCCCAAGATTAGTCAAAGCATTATTTGTATCGCTCTCAATATATATTTTTGATATTTCATAACTTTGCAACTTTTGTCCTTCAAACTGTTATCATTGAACTGTTTTTTTTTAAACTGGGCTTTAATCATTTCTGTAAATTGAAGCAGGCCAAGAAGATACACTTAAAATATTTCAAAGATGTCAATGCAAATAGCTGTAATTAGTGCCTGCAAGATACTTGGGGGTACTATGTCTTTATTGTTGTAAAATGTTTTAAAAGTTGTTATTGAATTTATGAAAATTATCAAGTTGTGTTAGTAATTATCAATATGTCCTGGTGAGGGAGGGGACACATTTAGGGAATACAAGTACTTTTGAATATCATGTATATATTTGATGTTAAATCAAATCAAACACTGTTTTGATTTCTGTGGGAAAATACCCCAGGAAATACAACTATTCTTTCATGACAATAATGAAAATATGTTTATTGAAACTGCCAAAGTTATTCTTGAATTGTGTATAGACTTAATTAAGTAAATGTAAATATTTGAGAAAATATCTGGTCTAGATATTTAAAACCCTAGTAGATGTGTTGATACAATTAATAAACTTAAAATTTATCACTGAATAGGCTGGTCTCTTTTTTCTGTGAAAATGCAGCTTTGCCACTATTATATTGACGTGCAACTTAGTTTCTCCATGGTTAGAGAGCAAAAGTAAGTTTACAAATCAGTTGCAAAATCAGGTTGGAATACATGAGTTCAGTAGAGGAAAGGGAGCCAGAAGAGTGCCCCATGACTTTCAGGGTTCTCTAGGACCTTGTATCTGGCACGGACCTAAGCGAGGATGTTCATCAGGGACGTCAGCCAGGCATGTGGGGTCTGGTGGAGGAAGAAAGAGGAGCATGAACGTCCCTAGATGATGGTGTCCTCATCAACCACCAGCTTTTGAACCATTCTCTTGCAGGCTTTCCTATAACACATGGGATAGGCTCTTTCACTAGAGGACCAAGCTTGCCCATCCAGGCTGGCTACACAGCATGGAGTCCTACTCAGAGGTCCACTTGGACCTGGGCACTCTCTGGCTCTCCTCTTTCCTCTCTCTAATACCAGCCCAAGCCCTGGGCCATCACTACAGTCTAGCCAGATGCTCCTTTATAACATAGCGTTATTATTTTAGCCTTGGGCGCAATCCCCTTTCATTTCCCTCCAACTCTCTCTCTCTCTTTTTTTTTTTTTTTGGCAATTCTGGGGATTGAATCCAGGGGCATTCTACCTCTGGGCTACACCCCCAGGCCTATTTTATTCTTTTATTTTGAAACAGGTCTCACTAAGTTGCGGAGGTCCTCACTAAGTAGCCGAAGCTGGCCACGAACCCGGATCCTCCTGTCTCAGCCTCCCAAGTACTGGGATTACAAGCGTGGGCCACAACGCCCAGCTAACTTTATTCTTCTTATGTCAGAGATTTCTCACACCAGAGAAAAGCTACCTCCACCTCCTTCACATCCACCTCAACTTGTCTCTGGAGTTTCTTTTGTCCCCACCAATGTGCAGAAAGATAGATCATCTCTCTTTCATTTACTTCCACTGTATCGATGGTTCTTATTTCTCTCTCTTAGGGACCTGGCTCTAACACTTAATCCCACTTTCTCAAAATTTTTAACATTTTTATTACCCTGGGTAATTGACCCCAGCCTAGGAGCATGCATAATTTCCCATTATCCTCAAAATGCCTTCCCTTGATTCAGCTTTTCTGTCATTCTATTGCCTGACCCGCTTCCTGCAGCTCTGGGTTAGGTGAAGATGACAGTCTGCCCTCCAGGGTCCTGCCGATTGAACATCCTCACAAAGATCTGAGCTCAATTGAATTCAAAGGGTCAATTTTATTTTCCAAAGTAAAGAGATCTGGGCTAATTGTGCCAGAGGTTGTATTTTGAGCCAAGGGCTAAAAAAAAAAGGATTGATGATACTTACCAGACTAGAATGGGACCCGCATGACCTTGCCTCATACACATAGTCATAGGCAGAGAAAGTAGAAGAACAAAAGAACAGAGCTCAGACTGCGTCTGCCAGAGGGGAGCTGCCAGGGGCAGCCTGCAGCTTAGGACTTGAAGCTTAAGTCAGGCTCAGTGCCCTGAGCACAGGCAGCCCAGAAAAACCTGTTCCAAACCTTG
This sequence comes from Glis glis, assembly GCA_004027185.1. Classification (NCBI taxonomy): domain Eukaryota; kingdom Metazoa; phylum Chordata; class Mammalia; order Rodentia; family Gliridae; genus Glis; species Glis glis. Next base: position 7,830 of record PVJS01056176.1, on the reverse strand, counting down.
GAGACACAAGAGGGCCTCTGCTTTGTTTTTAACTTTGTGCCATGAAAATGTTCAGAATCACAAAATTAGAGAAAGTAGCAAAATGATCTCACACATCCATGTCTGAATTTCACCAGTAATCGACATCCTACCATTCTTGCTTTGCCATGTTTTGGGGGTAAGAGTATTTAAAGGCAAAGTCTAGCCAACATAGTTTTATTCTATCCATATTTGTGTAAAATTTCCAACATGTACATGTATATGTATATATATGTGTATGTCTGTATATGTATATGTATGTTGGAAATTTTGGAACCTGAAAGCTTTCAAATGGTGAAAACAAGCTGATAGCAGAGAGAATCAAAAGTGGGGTAATGCACTCCACTTAATTCCCAAGCACTCTGCGATTAAAGCTACCAGCTCCCCCCAAAGGTGGGTTACAAGAAGACTGACACTAGGAAGATTTGTTTAAAGCTTGAATAAGAAACAATTATATCCCTAAAGATTTTCCCTTGTCTTGTGCAAATCAATGATTACCCCTTTTCTACAGCCAGAGAATTTTTCTAGATTTTTCATTCTAGAAAGGTTGAGGCAGAAAGATTCTTGACCTGAGGATAGTGGGCATGCAATAGTTCCCCTTATCTGTGGGGGATTTGTTCTAAGACTCCCAGTGCATGCCTGGAACTGCAGATAATACCAAATCCTATATATACTATGTTTTTCCTATACATGCATGTCTATTTTAAGGCTTAATTGACAACAATAACTAATAATAAAATAGTACAATTATAAAAAATACTAAAATAAAGTTCCCAGCATCACTATACTTTTGCATATTGGGGCCACTATTAAATGAAACAAGGGAAACTGGACCACAGGCACTGTGGCAGCACGGCAGTCGATCTGATAAATGAAACAGCTACTAAACGAATGGTGGGCAGGTAGCCTATAGAGCATGGATACACTGGACAACAGGATGATTCATGGCTTGGGATAGAACCGGACAGCATGACATGTCATCACACCACTTAGAGTGATGTACAATTTAAAACTTAGTAATTATTTCTGGAAAATTATATGTAATATTTTTGTAACACAGTTGATCACAGGTCACTAAAACTGCAGAAGGTAAAACTGGATTAAAGGCAGGGTAAAAGTGAGGTCCTAAATACTGGGTAGAAACACTTGGCTCTGTTATCACTGGCAGCTCATGTGTATAATTTCTAGCAGAATTTTGGTAAATTTTTCTGTAGGAAAATGGAAAATATGGCAATCACAAATACAACTTAGGTAGCACGAGCAACGGGCTAGACCCTGTTTTCCCTTCATGAACATAGGCAGTCTGACTCCAGAGCCTGGGCAGAACCACTGCACTATTCTTTCTTGCACGAAAGGAGAGATCATCCTCGATGCCGACTGTTGAGGAACAGCTCAGCCCTCTCACCTGTTATGCCCACCAGCTGACCCACCTTGCCAGCTCAGCTTCTCAGTGCCTTCCTCTTCAGGGTGAGGGGACACCCATGAATAACGAGGCAACTGAGGAGAGAGCCGACAGTGGGAATCAGAGGCTCCAAAATGAAAACGGAGAAGAAGAAAAAGAAAGCGATCCCAAAGCAGAGAGCATAAGAAAACTTCAAAAACCCAGTAATTAATACTCTCAGAGACATCCTTGAAACAGGAATGAAGGTTAGAAGAACAAGAAGAGCTCTTGGTTACTAAGCTAGGGAAGATTAGGGGGTTATTCCAAATCCTCCACTAACTGCCTACAACCTGATACATGCTTTGTTCGGGGGAATTGGGAGGAATCCGGGGGAATCCAGGCGTCTTCTTTCCATTTATCCTGCTTGATATTTAGAAAAACATCTTAGAGACTGGTAATATCATGGCAGGGTTATTTCCTGAAATTTGTGCAGGGGATGTGTTCTCTGATTTTTGTTATATTGTATGCATTTCAGAGGTCTTAGAGGAGTGGGGTTTTTAAAAAGTGCACTTAAACCACTGAGTTTCTCTACTTGCTTATTTTGTCTTTGTGAGTACATTATTATATAGTATGTAGATATATGTTGTATATAACAATATTGGATTTGTTTTCCATGATTCACAAGTGTGCCCATGGTCTAAGCATACTGTTTTGTTTTCTTGAAGAACTCATTAACATGGCATTAATACTTCTAAATAATTTTTTGATTAATCACAATGGCATTTTTTATTGTGAATGCCATTATGATTAATCAAAAAATTATTTAGAAGTATTAATGTCATGTATGCCTTTTAGTTTGAGTGTTTGCTGGTCTACATTTGATTTTTGAAAGGCAACAGAATGTTTATCCAGCTCCTTTTGCCATTATAGTTACCATTCTTCTAGATATACTCTGAGGAGCTCACCCAGAGGGTACATTTAAGTAACATATACATCTATCTAAATCTCTCTCACCAACAACCCTAAAGTGTGTCCCAAATATACACAGAGATATCCTAGGGTGCTAGCTGTATATGGTTAAATGGTCCATTTATCTGTTTAAACTCATGTAGAAGATGAACAAGAAGATAGTATTTGGTGTTACATATCTGGTATTATCCCATCACTAGAGGCAACATTATAAATTTCTGATCTTACACTAAGAAAGTCAAGAAAAAATCTACATATGCACCATACATAGTGCTCAAGTAATAAACTATCTCTTTCTTACCAAACATTTTGCAATTCATACAGTCCATTAAAAAACAAGCCCACCAAGTGCTGTGTGCATGTATGTCTCTATCACTATGAACTACATTATGATGTGAGACTATAATGCACTGATCAAAGTATAAAAATTTTAAATAACAGTGCTGTTTTTTTCCTCTAAATTCAAGGACAAACCCAGATAGTATTCATATTAAAGAATTAAAACAAGGCCAATGTTAAAGCCTTTATTCGAATTTCAATGATTCATAAAAATAGTGCTAGAGTGCTTTTGTAAATCTTTCTTCAACTATCTAGCTCAGAGCAGGCAGCCCCACAACTTCCTTTCCTTCTTTCTGAAGCATTTGGTGTATTTTATCACACAGAATTTGGAGTACCAGTCTCCCACATACCTGTGCTTTTCCTCTCCCCAGTCATATTATTAACTTCTCCAATGCATGGTCACATTTATTTGTGTTCCTGGCACAGAGCAATATCCTAGGAGGTATCATGTATAGGACGATAATAAAAATGAGTCTCTTTTATAATGAGAACTATCTGCTTTGAATGCTAATTCATACTTGGCCAATTGCTGGATATGGAAAATTCATGCTTAAATCGAGTCTTTGTAGATGACTTTTAAAGATGAGGAAAAAGACTTCTGCTTCTAGCAACATGGAAGATTAAATCTACTACATACCCTTCCAATTGGAAGCAATGACAATAGCTAAATAAAATATTTTCATAAACACCTATAAAAATGCTTGCCGAGCATTCACAAAGAAATCACAAAGGGGAAAAGTGAAGGAAGGGACTTAGAAGTCAGTAGGGAGCAAAAGCAGCAATTTTCCAGCAGTGTCTGCACCATCCTGGTGGCTTTTTAGCCACGCTTTGACATTCGGGCTGGGATGTGAAGGTTGATGGTACATCCTCAATTGCCCAGGATAGTGCTACTTAATGCCAGTTTTCCTGGTATAACTATTAATAGCACTTATTTTTATCTCAAAAGTGTCTGGAATGATATATGATCATCTTGAAAGCAGAGCTAAGACATAAAGTACGTAACTCCACAAAGGTGGAGATTCTAATAGGAGATCCTTGCCAAAATCCGCATGTCAATGGATTGTACTCTCCATCTTATGGGGAGTGATAAATAAAGCTACAGAGCAGAAAGGAATGGCACGTAAAAGAGCCTGCATTGACTTTGACACTGGGTAGAGGGAAAATGAATCTGCCCCCAAGAAATCACAGTCAGCATCAAACTTACATGTAAATGCGTTGTTACCTGCATGTTAAAAATTGAAGTTCAAGTGGAGAATTGATTTTAAAGTGATTTCCAGATGGGCAGTACCATCAGGCAACTGCAGAAGCATATGCAAATCCTCTTCAGGGGAACACAGCTTTAACCTAGGTCTTGAAGAATTCCCATTGGTAAAGTTTCCAAAGATAATGAGAAACCACATTAAAAAAAAAAAGAAATCACAAGGAATACCAACAGAAAGGCACAGTAAGATTAGAAGATAGAGGAATCAGACCCTCCAAGGTTTCATATATGAGAAATATCAGGTACTGATTGCAAAATAGGATGCTTATGGTATTTCAAACAATAAGAGAAGTGTGAAGAAATGAGCAATAAAAATGAGACTTTAAAATGATTAAGTAAATTTGAAGGAAAACCAGACTTCTAGAAATAATAAATATAATAAATAAAAAACAGGAGATTAGACACTGCAAGCCGAGAACTATGAAATAGAAGTGAGATCAGAAAAAAAAATATCTGAAATGCAACCCAAAGAAACAAGAAAATGAAAACTATGAATGAGTAAGACCTGGTAGAGTAAGAAGGTCCGACATATATCTGAGCAGATTTTCAAAAGGAGAATAAAAAAAGAGAACAGCGGAGGGGAAACAACATTTGAAGAGATAACAGATGATAACTTTTCAGAATTATTGAGAGCTTCCAGGCCCCCATGTTGGAAGCCCAATAAATACAGATGGGGTAAATCAAAACAAATTGACAACTGAACACATCAGACAAAACTGCAGATCATCAAAGACAGTTCTTAAAGCCAGCCAGAGAGACATTATAAACCTCCTGCAGGGGAGTGTCTGGAGACTGAAGGCTGATTTTAATTGCAAAATTACAAGTCACAAGACAGTGAAATATCTTCAGTGTGTTGAAAGTATTTGTTTACCCATAATTCTATATCCAGGAAAAGCGCCTTTAGTTTTCTAAGGCAAAGTGTAACTCTATAGGTAAAGAAGAGATAGAAAGTTTACCACCAATAGACTTTCACAAAAGAACATTTTAAGAAATGTGCTTCAGGAAAAGGGCGCTCATGTCAAGTGGATAGCTTTAAAAACATGAAGAAAGAGAGCAAGAATGTCATGATCTAGGTAAACCTAACAAACTTGGACTGTAGAAAGCAATATTGATAATGTCTAATTTGTAGCTTTAAAACATAAGAACTAAACACTGAGAACTATTAGCATTTACTTTGGGGAAGTGATACTGTAATTAGTGCAAGAAGATCTTTGTAGGCCGGGCATGGTGGCGCACGCTTGTAATCCCAGTACTTTGGGAGGCAGAGACTGGAGGATCCGGGTTCGCGGCCAGCCTCAGCTCTCTCTCTCTCTCTCTCTCTGTCTCTCTTTCTCTACTTAGTGAGGCCTTCCACAACTTCGTGAGACCCGGTTTCAAAATAAAGTATAAAAAATAGGGCCAGGGGTGTAGCGTGGAGGTAGAACGCCCTGCGTTCAATCCCCAGTACCGCAAAAAAAAAAAAAAAAAAAAAGATCTTTGTATTGTTTAGGCGAGTAAGCACATCCAATGACTTTAGAATGTGTTAAGTTTTAGCATGAAAACATCAAGGATTTAAACTCTGGAAAGAACAAACCTAAAGATTTTAAAATCTAACATAATAAGAGAAAACTATGCAACAAGAAAAAGAAAACAGGAGAAGTAGCATAGAGCACATGGGGGTTAGTTGTTGATATTATTGATTCTTGGTTGGACAATTAGATCACAAATATTTATTGTATTAAAAACAAGCAAACAAACAAATTAGACTAAGGAAAACATTTTAGAGATCAGTGATGAGACTCTGTCATGAATCAAGGATTGTAATTGATCTAGTTCTATTCATCAGAGTTAGAAAAAATGAATACTTACATAAGTAAATATCAGCTAATCAAAATGAAATCAAAAAAGAAGGGGGGAAGAAACATAAAAGTGGGATGAAAAGAAGCCATAAAATAAGGTGGAAGAATAAATACGGATATGTCGGTAATCACAATATAAAAAGAATAAATATTCCAGTTTAAATATTCTAGTTTAAATATCCTAGTTGCTCACTATATTTGCCAGTGTGTAGTATTGTAAGTTTTCATGCCTGAAGTAATTTGTAGAGAAGTCAAGACAGTGAATGCTGTGTGCGTGCCTGTATTTGCCACTCTGAACCTCACTATGGTGCTTCTAATGGGTGTGTCGTTGTATCGGGCTGTTGTAATTTGCATTTACCTGAGCATAATAATGTTGCACCTCTTTTTATGGCTATATTGGCTATTTCTATATCTTCTTTTGTAAAGTCTTCCCATTCTAAAAGGCTTATCTGTCTTTCATTACTGAGTTGCAAGTGTTCTTCATGCATTCTGGATAGGAGTCTCTTACTAGACATAAAGTTTGCAAATATTTCCTCCTGGGTTGTGACTTTACTTTTCATTTGCCTAAAAATTGTCCATTGAAGAGCAAAATGTTTTCATTTTGGTAAGCCCAATTGATAGATGTGGTTTGTACTTTTTGTGCCCTATATGAAATCTTTGCCTAGTTAATGATTACAAAGATTTCCTCCTATATTTTCTTCTTGAATGTTTAGTTTTAGCTCTTACATTTCATTACACTTAGTTAGCTCTTGCATTTAATGATCCATTTCAAGTGAATTTTTATTAGTGGTGTGAGATAAGGGTCAAGGTTCCTTATTTGGCATATGGATATCAAATTGTTACAGCAAAAATTAATGAACACATTACCAATTCCTCACTTAATTACCTAGTCATCTCTGTTAAATTAATTGTCCATATGGATCTATCAACTGTGTTTTCTGTTCTATTATTTAATATGCCTATCTTTAGTTTGATATCACACTGTCACATTGCTGTGGCTTTAATTCTTGAAATTACTTAAAGCCTTCCCATTTTGTCATTTTTTTTCTAAAATTTGCCCTCTTGGCTCTCCAAACAAACATTAGGTGATTTTATTAATTTCTCCAAAAATTTGGCTAATGTTTTGGCTGTGATTGCACTTACTCAATATTTCAGTTGAGAAGGATTAACACACTATCTCATCTTCTGATCCATGAAAATGGTATACCTTGCCATTTGTCTAAGTCTTCTTTTATTTATTTCAAAAACCTTTTTGTAATTTTAAGGATACATGTTTGTAACTCTATCCTGGTCAGAAACTGAAGTGACGAAAAATAGGACTGAAGAGCAGAAATAGAACAAAAACTTGCAAAAAAAAAAAAAACAACAACAACAGAAATAGCCAGAGATGTCTGAAGAACTTATATGGGGGGAATGATCAAGCTCTGCTATGAAGCTGTGTGGGTTATGATGGTACAGAGTTGGTGCAGGGACAGGAAACTAAAGCAATAGAATACAATAGAAAGCCTAGAAGCAGATCCTTACATATTTGAAAATTTGATTTATAACAGAGTAGTCACTGCATGTATATGTGGGAAGGACTGATTAAATGATAAATAGTGCTGGGAGAGTTGACTATTCATATGGAAATGTAAATTCGCATATCACATCTTTCACAAAATTAATTCTAGGAATATTGATAACCTAATTTGGTTAACAAATTGGAAAACAGTTGGTGTTAACTACTGTTAAAAATATGAAATTAAGAATTTTCTTGTCTGGACACAATTAATATTTATTATTAACTAAAAACATATTGTAGGTGCTACTGGTCAGAAGGTAGCTTCTGTCCACATAGAGATTCAAGAACCAAAACTTTTTTTTTTTTTTGCGGTACCGGGGATTGAACCCAGGGGCGTTCTACCTCTGCATTACACCCCCGGCCCTATTTTTCTTTATACTTTTTTTGAAACCGGGTCTCATGAAGTTGTGGAGGGCCTCACTAAGTAGAGAGAGAGAGAGAGAGAGAGAGAGAGAGAGAGAAA
>PVJS01056175.1:0-12431 GCA_004027185.1 Glis glis | reverse complement strand
GAGACCGGAGGATCCAGGTTCGCGGCCAGCCTCAGCTCTCTCTCTCTCCCTGTCTCTCTCTCTCTCTCCCTCTCTCTCTCTCTCCTTAGTGAGGCCCTCCGCAACTTCATGAGACCCGGTTTCAAAATAAAGCATAAAAAATAGGGCCGGGGGCGTAGCGCGGAGGTAGAAGGCTCCTGGGTTCAATCCCCGGTACCGCAAAAAAAAAAAAAAATCTATTCCCTTTGAGTAATCCATAAAAGTGGGTTTTCAAGATTTTTCAGAGTTAAGAGACATATGGATGAGGGAAAATAAAGGATAATCTTAGAAAGAAAGAGGGAATACTTGAACCTATGTTCCCAGAAAAGCTTAAGACTGATAGCAAAACCTCAGGTACTTTGTAGGATATGACAGCAGAACGTGTGTCTAAGTATGGATACATTTGTGTCTTATTATACAATTTGATTGGATATCCACTGGGCTCTTTTCATCTGGAGAAAAGTAACCCAAGTTTATTTATAATAATGATTGTTTATTTATAGTTATTTAGTTTATTTATAATAACTATAATTTTATAATAATTCATTACTTATAATGAATGTAGGATTAATTTAAGGTTAGAAAGATTTAAAATATGAGTAATATATAAATATTAAGCATAAATTTTAACTAGAAGTGAATAGTATTTATTTAGGCCAACAACAATTATGAATGTATTTGGACAAATAGCATTGAATTAGAGTAGCTTATTCCTACAGTTTAGTATTCAAAAAATATCCCACCCAACAAATATTTTATCCTACATCACAACACCTCATTTTTCACATAATCCTATATTCGGTGATTTCAGTTATCAGGAGAATTGCCAATACCTACAAATGAAGCATAAATTAACTTTAGCAATTCTTAAGTTAAACCTTTACTTACAGGCTATTCACTTATACAGGCCAACTTTCACACAGTCTCATTTACTTGGTTAGCTTGTTTCCAGTACTGCAGGAAATTAAAGGCTGTAATTAAAAAATGAGCAGGTTGTTAAATATGGGTACAATAAGAACTTAATTTTTTTGTTTTTGTTCTAATTATGATAAACTTATAGTGACACATAAGATATCCAAAATATAAATGCTGATGATATTAATATATTACTTCATAGAAAAAGTTATATATTATACCTTATGAAAGCAGCATGCATGAAACAAAATAAGTAAATTATTTTATGTATGTTTACCTTGTTTTTGTTAGTGTAATAAATTCAATTACTACTTCTCTCTCACTTTACAAATACACAATCTAACAATGCTCACTTATGATCTGATTGCTTCCACTTGCCTGTTTCAAACTACATATATTCCACATATATGAGTCAAAACTTTTCTTTAGTATGTGGATTAAAGAAGAGTTTTTTTTTTTTTGCGGTACCAGGGATTGAACCCAGGGGCGCTCTACCTCCGCGCTACACCCCCGGCCCGGCCCTATTTTTTATACTTTATTTTGAAACCGGGTCTCACGAAGTTGCGGAGGGCCTTACTAAGTAGAGAGAGAGAGAGAGAGAGAGAGAGAGAGAGAGCTGAGGCTGGCCTCAAATCTGGATCCTCCAGTCTCCACCTCCCAAAGTACTGGGATTACAAGCATGTGCCACCACGCCCAGCTTTAAAGAAGAGTTTTTAATCAGAGAAGTTCTAGAAAAAGAAATCATGTTCATAATTGCACAAAACTCCCTTTTGGAGTGAATATCACCCATATTATTATGAAAGATACAGATTAACATGTTGAAGGAACATTCTGACACTGGGCAGAGGCAGAATGTCTCAGGCCCAAAGACAGGATGATCGTTTTTGCAAAAAAACCAAAAACAAACAAACAAAAAAAGGCCTGAAGAAAGTCTAGGATGGATGCTCTGAAAACATTAAAATTTAACAACCACAACCGAACCCTTGGCAAGCTTGTGTGGGAGGGGAAAACACAGGTTTCTCTAAGCAGCTCTAACTAAAATGAAAGATAAAGAAGAATGGGAATTCCAAAGGATGGCTGCAGATTTATTTGAAGAACAAACATACTTCATTGGGAGAATCCTCAGAAAACACTAGGAGCCTTTTAGAAGTGACGTTTTAACTCATTTTGGAGATGATTATTGGAGTAGAAATTTAAGATATGCATATTTTGGTTCTTGAGAATGAAGCACATTCTTGAGAAGATTCATTTATGTAAAACTATTTGTGTCCTAATAAACTATAACTCCCTACTGTCCCATATTAGGATTATCACACTCAAAGTTTTACAAATTTCAACCAGAGAGGGTTAAAGCAAATTTCTGCATTACATATTTTAAGAGAAATTATCAACTTAAATTCTGGTTCCATTTCAACCTGGTGATCCCAACTGGACCGCTTTTCACTTGAAATTCTAGCCTAGAGCTCGGAGCAGTTAGTTCCTCCCTGATTTTCCCTGAGTCCCAAGGTGACCCCGTTAGTTATCCAGAATCAGAAGCTCTTAAGCAGAGAAAGGAAAGCTCCTGGCCAAAATCAGACAGAGTAAAAATAAAGTAAAATAAAAGAACAGGCACATCTTTCTCTCATTGGATTCCTTTACTTCAGTCACTAAAGGCCACACGTTCAGTTTTTTTTTTTCCATCATAGAAGGCAGGAGAAAAATCAATAAAATCTCCACCTCATTGCAGGTTAGGTATTACTTGATATCCTTTTAATTATTGCAGATCTATTGCATCAATATACTTGTAATGTTTATGCTTTAGTTTCAGTATATTTTTTATGTCTCCATCACATTAATTTCCCCATCCCACCACCATATAGAGACAGGGATGGCCTGGGTGAACTTGATGTCAATTTCTATTTTGCTTACCTCCTATCATCTTATTCTTATGTCAATGTTTGCATTTTAGTAATTTCTACTGGGTTTAAACTAAGAATTCAAGTGAATAAATGAAGCAAATTTCCTAAATACATCATTTTATTGGCAAAATATTTTATTTAAAATATGAAGTATATGGTACTAGAATTATTATGAATTGATGTTGGTACACAATTATGAAATCAATCACAAAAGAAATCACATTAAGTAAAATATTCACTAAAATTGGCTATTTTGAATGTGCATATATGGGTGTATACGTGTACATGTTTTTGTGTATATTTATATGATTGTGTATATGTAATACTGTACATGTATATTATAATACATGCCTAGATATGCAGTTTTTCTAAGCAGTGGGAGGTAATGATAAATGTAAGATGTATGCTAAAGAAGTAAGAAATACATTCAACTAAAATTGGAATTTAAACTTGTACTTAATATTTAAAACATAAATTTTGTTCTCTGAAATGTATTGATACTTATGCTATACAAATTTACCTAAGCAAAGACACTGATTAAAAATATACAAAACTAGCCTGGCATGGTGGTACATGCCTGTAATTCCAGTACATGGGAGACTGAGATAGAAGGATCTCACACAGGTTTGTGGCCACCTTAGCAACTTAGTGAGGCCCTGTTTCAAAATAAAAAGTAAAATAGGGCTGGGGGTGTAGCTCATAGATAGAATGCCCTTGGGTTCAATCCCAAGTACCCTCCCCACACAAAATTATATATATGCATACACAAAATTTGTTCTTTTTTATGTATTATCAAGGAATAAATAAACTATTTTTAATTACAAAATTATTGTAGCTTCATTATTCTCAATAAAATAGTATATTCTCATAAAAATTCATATAGCATAGAAGTATAAATTAATATATAATGTACCCATGCTCCAAAGTTTAATCCCAAAGAGAAATTCAATTTATTATTACCTCATTATGCATGCTACTGATTTCTAGTTTGAAAGAAGAAATGTTAATATACAAGCAAATCCTCATATCCTGCCTTTCTTCCTCTTTTATTTTTTCGTAAAGTTACTAATTTTTACCCCAGCCTACAAAGTTTATGTTACCGTTTTTGTTAACATTATCAGCTTCTTTCTGGTTTTGAAGCATAATTATTTTTGTTTCATACTATGAGTAAATTAATTTAATACTTAACCATTATTCATTTGATCTCATTATCAAGGTCATTTCATTTATTCATTATTCATTTTATTTAATAGTTGTGATTTTTGATTATATAATTTTGCCATACTGAGATTTTTATCCTGACTTTATTTATTTATTTACTTAATTTATGGTACTGGGGATTGAACCCAGAGGCATTCTACCTCCAAGCTACATCCCTAGCCCTGGTTTTTATTTTTTATTTTGAAATAGGGTCTCACTAAGTGGCAGAGAGCCTCACTAAGTACCTGAGGCTGGCCAAGAACCCACCATCTTCCTGTCTCAGCCTTCCAAGTACTGGGATTACAGGTGTGCGCCACCACGCCCCACATCCTGAAGATTTTAGAGAAGTACATACTTCCTACCTCAGTTTTGTGGTGCAGGACTCTTGTTTTAGTTCATCTGTGTGGAGCTGCAATGTTGCTGTCATTTCCTCCAATGCATACACTGTTGGTGGGATTGCAAATTGGTATAGCCACTGTGAAGATCAGTGGGGCGGTTCCTCAGAAGACTGGGGATGGAACCACCATATGACCCAGAAATACCACTCCTGGGTATGTTTCTAAAGGAATTGAAGTCAGAATACTATAATGACACTTGCATATCCATTTTTATAGCAGCACAATTCATAATTTCACAATTCAAAATTCACAATTTTATAGCAGTATGGAATGGATGGATGGATTATGAAAGCATGGTGTATATACACAATTGGATTTTACTCAACCATAAAAAGAACAAAATTATGTCATTTGCAGGAAAATGGATGAACCCAGAGAATATTAAGCTAAGTGAGATTAGCCACTCTCAGAAAGTTAGTAGGTGAATGTTTTCTCTCATATGTGGAAGTTAGATAGAAAATAGGAAACAAAAGGGACTTCAGATAAGTGAGAAGAGAGACCAGTAGAATTGTGGAAGGGGATTGAGGGAGGGAGGGAGTTGGGGAGGAGAAAAGGGAGACTTAGTGAAGGAAACCATTCAGATAATGCTATGTCCATATACCAAGGTATGGCTACCAATCTCACTAATGTATGCGGAGGGGAGGGGTGTGTTGGGATCCAGAAGGAATCAGCCCAAGTGCTATGTGCCTGTATGTTTACATCACATTGAACCTTAGTATGATGTATAATTACAATGTACCAATAAAATATATTAAAAACAAAAGCAATATTGTAGTTTATAATACATAAAAATCAAATATATCTGTATTTACTTTCAATATCATTATTACTAATATATGATATAGTACTCGGGTTCAGGAGTGTTCAGTTTTTAGAAGAATTCTGTTGGTATGTATGAATAAATGCTTATGTACACATGCATGCACCTGTGTGAAGCTGCCTGTCTACTTCAATATTTTGCAACTTACAGTATCAAAATTAATTTTTAAAAACAGAAGTAAAGCCGGGCGTGGTGGCGCACGCTTGTAATCCCAGTATTTTGGGAGGTGGAGACCGGAGGATCCGGGTTCGCAGCCAGCCTCAGCGCTCTCTCTCTCTCTCTCTCTCTCTCTCTCTCTCTTCTTAGTGAGGCCCTCCGCAACTTCGTGAAACCCGGTTTCAAAATAAAGTATAAAAAATAGGGCCGGGGGCGTAGCGCGGAGGTAGAACGCCCCTGCGTTCAATCCCCGGTACCGAAAAAAAAAATAAACAGAAGTAAAAAATAAAATAGAAAATTGCCAGGCATGGTGGCGCACGCTTCTAATCCCAGTACCTGGTAGGCTGAGACAGGAGGATAGCAGGTTCGCAGCCAGCCTCAGCTACTTGATGAAACCCTGTTTCCAAATAAAGAATAAAATAAGACTGAGGGTGTCTCTTGGAGGTAGAATGCCCCTGGGTTCAATCCCCAGTACCACATAAATAAATAAATAAATAAATAAAACAAAATAAAAGAGAAAATTATAGCATATCTGTATTATGAATTATTCTATTACATGTATTTATCATATAGAATTTATATTATTTTACAAAGTTGTATCATTATATAGCTTTAAAAAATAAAAAGAGTTGGTGAGAGTACTGAAACTTAATATATCTTACATTTTTCTTTTATTAGGATTAGAAATTAAACTAAGTATCTAAAAACCACTTTGGGCATTTTTTTATACTTTCAGTTATGTGAAAGGTGACTGCAAATGTTGAACCCTCAAAATAAATAACCCTAATAATTAAAACAATATTTTAATTTTAAAAGATTATGATCTTGAATTTACCTGAAATTTTAGAAATTTTGGTGTTTTAAAAATTGTTTTTCAATCAGACAAAACATATGGACAAGTGTAATATTCTTTCATTTATAGTCATTCCTTGCCTCTTGCCCTTAAATATTAAGAATATTAGAATAATGTAAAACCTGTCCCTAAATAGTCTTTATCATAAATAATTAGCACAAATAATTATATATAATACATATGTATAAAGGTGCATATTTTTTCAATTATCATATATATATATGATAATTGCAATTCAAGAATAATTGCAATTCAAGAAGCTAATCTCCATTACTTCAGTGGAAGTATGCCTTTCTCCTACCTTTTGAGAGTGGCATTCTAACTTTGCTCAAATGTAGGTAGAAGACATAAATAAAATTGAAGCTGTGTTGAAAACCCTTTATTTTAAAATAGACTTACAAAATGAAATTTCAATATGTAGTTTTAGTGTCATACAAGGGTTTATTACAGAAAATAGCAAGTGCATTGTATTTTCTTTTCACATTCAGGAGCATTATAATCCAATAATTAAATAACATAATAATGGTGTCTAGCACCTTTTGTTTATATGCCCGCAATGCCATTTAATTTCCCAGTGAACATGATACATAATCACTTAAGAGGTATTATCTTCATTTAGGAGAAAACAATACAAAAATTCACAGAAAGGTAAAACTCTGCTCTAGCCTTTAGATCTTATGAGTGAGGTTATGTAGCAAACTTTATGAATAGATATTTTTTGAACTGTTGAGATAAGCAGGGAAGTTCAAGTGGTAACTTACACATGTTTTCTCTGATATACACGGGTCATCCATATCAATGTGGTTTGAAAGAATGGTACATAAATAAAGGTAATGGAGTGTAGCCCAGTTATATGTAGTTTGAAAAATGCACAAACCAAAGGCAAACATCATTCCAGCTTGAGTCTGAAGTAAGTTTTATTTGATCTAACAGTCAACTGAATTTCCTGTCTCAGTACTAATTGACAGAGCTCCAGCAGGATAGAAATATGTCAAGAGTGAACCCAATTCTCATTAGCACCTAGGGTGTGGGTGAAATAATGTTAAATATGCATTTTTAGTCAATAATGGAATCAAATCACGCCCATCATGGTCTACTTACAAGGCAAAAACGCCTTGTGAAACACAAATCGGAGGAGGCCAAGTAACAAGCAAATAAAAAATAGGAACATTCAAATAATCACAGCGATGTTTTGAGTGTGTATATATACACATGGACCAGTAAAAGGGAATGCTGTTTTTGAATAAGAAAATTTCACATTATTTCAAAATTTGGTAAATTCCATCATCATTTTTAGTGGCATTGTCCATTTGCAAAAATTCTCTCTGGTTCTGCAAGTAAATTAATTTCCTTAGTGATTGCTTTCTTCTCATATTCACTCTTCTTTATTTTTCACAACTACACTTTTTTTTTTCTTTTCATAGTCACTTAATACTGTGTAGTTAGTTGCCAACACCTAGGTGAGAATGATAGGCCAGGTCACTCAGGTATTGGCAGAAGCCATTCTGAACACTGGCTTAGAACACCGGCACAATCTCAGGTAAAAGTGTGGCCAGAGCCATAACAAAACAGTAGACAACTAAAGACATTGTAGAGTTGAATAGGGAAAGAAGCAGTTGAGAACTTAATGATGATGTAGGCTAGCCCTGCAGAATTATCTGCTCACTCTCATTCACAGTGCCATTGGGATTTGTTGTATAATTTGGCATGCTCAGGT
The DNA here is from genome assembly GCA_004027185.1 of Glis glis. NCBI lineage: Eukaryota > Metazoa > Chordata > Mammalia > Rodentia > Gliridae > Glis > Glis glis. Next base: position 4,456 of record PVJS01056175.1, on the reverse strand, counting down.
AATGGGATGTGTTGAGTCTGACAAGTAGTCTTTTTGTGGTACTAAAAATTCAGTTCACTCACACATTGACTCAGCTTTCATTTGGAAATACGTGTATCAAACCCTGCTTCTGAGGGAGGATCGTGACACAAGTGAAGACAGATCCTAGCATTACAATTATGCTGTCTAGCTGCTCATGAGTGAAGTCACAGACCTTAAATGTGGCATAATATTGACAATGAACCATAGTTTTTCAGATCTGTATAACAGCAGATAACATGGGAAATGTTGAAATGCAATGACATGTTTTCCATTGTAGAACACCAATGGCTAATACATAATATTTGAGCTATTGGATTAAATGCAATATATTGTCCCTGGCTAGCTGATATAGAGTGAAACCTTTTGGTTACATTGTGTATATTAGAAAAAAAATGTGTTTCTGGAATTACAATTCTCAGAGTGAAGAATTTCTCATTTGCCAAGATTATGGTTGAGTTTGATGATGCAGATACAGTACACATATATGGAAACTTATTAAAATATAGTAATCAGCTAGTGTTGTATTGAGAGTTCCAGAAATAGACATCCCTGGCCCAGCACTATGAAAGGTAGAAATATGATATACCTGTGAAGTGCTTTACAATAGTCACTGGACCGTCTAGCTATTGAGTACCTGATGTGACTAGTTTAATGGTACTGAATTTTTAATGGAATTTTAAAACACACATGTTGCTAGTGACTGGTTCTCAGAACAATGTAGATCTGGATCATAAAGTTAGAACAACTAGAAAGGAGTGACTTATACATATACAGTTAAAAGGCAACAGTTTAAAGGACTTTGGTCTTATATGTATCAAAATTTCAATTTTCAACAGAAATCCAAAGGGAAATATTTAAGTATTATTTTAAGAGTACATTAACCAGAAGCCCAAGTACACCTCATCTTTGGCTTTACCATCTTTCGGATATCTAAGTATGTCTATTTAAAGACATACAATGTTTTCAGAAGCTTTAAGATAAGGTTCTCAATACAACATTTTAAAGTAGAAAAGGAAAGAATGAAATTCCCCTATATATTAAGCAATAGAACTGGCCCTACTTTCTTTCACAGTGATAACTAATAACCAACTGTTTGTTGCCTACTTTAGAGAAACATAGGATCAATAGCAAATAGCTAGAAGAGAGGATTTTGAATGTGCTTTCTAATTACACTGATTTGATGATTACACAATTAATATATACATGAATCAAAACATCATATTGTACCCCATAAATATGTACAAATATTTTGTGTCAATCAAAAATATAAAAATAATAACAACAAAAAATAACTCACAAACTCATTTTATTCCTTTATTCTCTTTGACTTGTTTTCTTGATATTTTAGTTTGCAATCTCCGGTATAATTAATTGAAAACTTGAGAATAATGCAAAAATATTCTTTTCACTAAGTATCAGAGTCTCTTCAGAGAAATTGGTTTTAATTACTTCTATTATTACAAAGAAGTATAACTATTTGTTGATAGAACTTTATTCTTGTATATTAATGTGCATATTTTGATTATAATTGTTTTTGTTTTTCATTTTAATATATTAGCCAGTTCAACACATTAATTAACTTCAGCTCTGAAGATTAATTAAATTTAAAACATCACAAAGAGTCCTGTTGTCTTTAATTAGTGATTGTCCTTAAGAAAACCTGGATGGAAAAACAGCAGTGGAGCAATAGGATTGGAAGGATGGAAAGAACAGAGGTTGGTTAACTTCAAATATCCTTCAGCATTGGTATTCTTCAATGTATTTTAAAGGTAATACAATTCTAGGACAGTTTTTAAGAGTAAACTGAGAATACATCATAAGGAATTTGAAACTGTGACCCTGAGCCACCATGAGAAGGTAATTATATATTCATCCATCCAACAAACATGAAAGAAGGCCAGTCTTCCTCTTTGCTTCAATCCAGACTTAGCCTTTTTGTAGTAGAAATGTTCAAAACCTTGTTTATGCCTCCTAAAATTTGGAATCAGGTAGATAAGTTATTTAAATTGTATTGTGACTCCGCATATTTAGAAGTGTATTCAATGCTTAAAATCAGTTGGTGTCCTTGTTCTAGTATTGAGGGTAAAAGCATGATCAGGACTGGGGTCTCTATTTAGAGCATCAAATGACTTTGAGAAGGTTAAAGTAGATGAGTCCAAAACTCATGAATAAGCCATAGCCTCTGATATGAGTTAAGGGATACAGAAGGAAAGAAGAGTGAATGAGATGTAAATAGTTTGATACATTTGGTGCTGGGAAAAGGAGGTCATTGCTACCTGACTAAATTTATACTTTGTCAATGATACAAATAGATAAAAATTGCATATAAATGTGATATATAACTTTATTTTTGTCTAGGCAAATGTATCTGAACACAATAAAAGGGTATTTGGGGAAATAACTGAAATATTATTTGTATACTCAATAAACAGTGCAAAAGATACTTAAAACTTGATCTTAATGCAGTAAATGGGGAATGTGGGGTTTTGTTGCTTTGGAGAAATGATAGAGTGATTTTTGGTTGATGCCTAGTTAATAAGTTTTTAGTGGAGTTAAGGTGCCCAAGAGGTGTAGAGCAAGTTTAAAATTCAATAAATTAACAAGTAACCACGTATCAGTCAGACTGTTCACTCTACAGCTACAAGGATAAGAAGTACAGAAAGGCTTAACTTTAAATATCAATAATCAAATAATAATATTGGAGCATGTGAAAAGTAGAGGTGTATTGAAGTGAGTCAAAGCATGCCAGTAGGAAACCTCAAAGAAAATTAAAGGAAGAAAATCTTGTGCATGTACAAATTATGAATCATGTTATACTTTGTTAAAAAGCACCTTTTAAAGCTGTTATAAATGGAGAATATTCAGTAAAGCACAATATAAAACCTCATTTGTAAAAAAGGATGGAGATCACAAAAGAATGACAAAACTATTTCTATTCTATACAAGGTAACCTATGTAGAAAGTGATTATTTGCAATTATATAGAGGTTTCTTTTAAAGATTCTTTCTTCAAAACTTCTGAAGGAAATAAAAGAAAAGGGTTTCTTTGACAGTGGATAAAATGTCCATTGTGTGAGACATACATATTTTCTTTGAAGACTTTTTTTTCTGCCATGATGATCAGACAAATGTTTTACATAATAGCTTTGAGAAGGATTTCCAGAAAGTAATTACTTTTTTGAACAATATTAAACTCTGTAGCTATTGATATAAAAGGCTATTTTGAATTTTAAATATAAAACTCTTCCAGGTACACATAATCTAATTGCAGTGATTTTTCTCTTTTTGTTTCAGTGTTACAAGGAACTTAAAAATATAAGGGGTTTCTATAAAATCATTTGGAGATTAAGCAACCAAATATCCAATTATAAAAATGGAAATTTGCAAATAAATAAAATAGCAATTATTATTCATGCTGTAAAAATAGAATCAAGCTTAATTAGTTTGCACTTGTTTGTTTAGTAATAGAGAAGAATAAATCTATAGACCTTTTAATTATTTAAATTTAAAATAAAACACCTACAAATAAAGTGCATTGCATATTTATAGACATAAATATCACCTTAGAACTTTTTGAGTATCTGTTTACCCTATAAGAATGAATAAAATTAAATTAATTGCAGTAGAAGTACAAAAAAAAATTCCAGAATCATTCTAAAGGTAACATGTCACCAAGACTTGATATTGGGAAGACTGATGGTGTAACTATTTTCTTGCATTTAATATAGATGTTTCTGCTTTCAATATTCATCCCAATCTTTTATAGGCAATTTTTATTATTTCTTAGACACAATTAGAATCCATGGTTAATGACTGTTTTTCTTATTTGTATATAGTTATGATTACATTTAATTTATAAATTAAGCACACTAAAACCGGATAAAAATGGACAGTTATAATTTCCAGGTCTGAAATAACCAATAAAATCATTATAAAAATGTTAATTCTATTGATAGGGCTATTCACTCTACAGCTCCAATCTTCCTACCTTTCTTCAGTCTGTTGTCTTACTGTTCTCATAATATAAATTTAATTCAAATAAACTGTGAACTTTATGCAGTATGGTGAATTATTACAGAAATTAGAAGAATTAAAGAAAAGCCACTCACCTTGCTAAAACAGTTTTTATAATTAAAAATAAATAAAATATTTGCTATCAGAGGACATATTGGTAATTCTTCAACATTAAGGTTGAAGTAAGTAATTCTTAACTACAAAATGCTTCAAATTAAAAAATGCTAAAATGTGACAATCGTGGGTATGTTGGATATATATATTTTAGCTGGCCACCATGGCCGCTGTCTGCAATCTCTGCACTGGAGAGGCTAAGACAAGAAGATCTCAGGTTCAAAGCCAGCACATGGTAACTTAGCAAGACCCTGTTTCAAAATAAAATAAATACATCAATATATATATATATAATATATATATATATA
>PVJS01056174.1:0-12432 GCA_004027185.1 Glis glis | reverse complement strand
AGGACTGGGGATGTATTTCGGAGGTAGAATGCCCCTGGGTTCAGTGGTTCAGTCCCCAGTAAAACATACAAACACACACACACACACACACACACACACACACACACACACACACACACGAATGAGAAATAAGAATGGTTCCACACAGAGATTTAGAGCCACTATCCCCGCAGAAGCTCTTGGGTGTACAGGCGATGGCACCAGGTTTGTTAGATAGCAGGTGTGTGTTGGGGGTTGGACATGAAGTGGGGGCCGAGGTATAAGAGTAGACAAGTTGTGTCCTCTGGGCTGCTCCTTAGCTGCTGATGTGACCAGAGAGGAATGTGCATGAGAGGGAAGCATCTGCTTTGAGTTGGATTTCTTGCGTAGAGGCTGACCTGCTGGCGTCAGGCCCATGACTGACTACCCAGCTCTGCCAGTCCCTGTCCAACCCTGGTCTCTGCTTCACGGACTCAAAGCCTTCGATATCCTCATTGTTGGTTGTTGGTGCACATTAAGAATTTATATGTGTGAAACAGAACATTGTGGTGAATATCCGTTCATCAACTGCCTGGGCAGCTGCTTATCTTTTCTAAATATTTGGAAAATCAACCATAATATTCATAATTACCTTAAGAATAATAATGACAATGATGATAAAAATGGGCAATACCACATATTTACCAAAGGATCTAGATATAACATTGCTAGTTTCACTGAGTGAGGGTTTGAATATTTGAGATCACTTTTCTCAAGATGAGTCACAAGTAGCCTGCAGGTCCACACAGTGACTCCTTGCACAGGAGCTGCCCCGCTCTAGTGGAAGAGAAGCAGAATCACGGGGCCCCGTTGCTCTTTCCCTGGAGGCTTCTGTGGTGGAAATGCTTAGCAAATGGCATTCTGAAATCCTTGGGGAATTGTCCGCCCGTGGACAGGGCGTCATAGTCATGTCAATGAATGACATTGTCCAGAAATGCTGCTGTCCTTCTCTCCATGCCACTCTGCCTTAAAAACTCTGCTCTTCAGGTGTGGTGACGCACGCCTGTAATCCCAGTACTTGGGAGGCTGAGATAGGACGACTGCAGGCTCAAGACCAGCCTCAGAAATGTAGTGAGACTCTCAGCAATCTAGCTCACCCTGTTGCAGAACAAAATGGTTTTTAAAAAGGCCTGGGGGTGTAGCTTGGAGGTACAATGCCCCTGGGTTCAATCCCTGGTATCCCCCACAAAAACCTCTATGTTTTTAGTTTCTAAATCAATTTTTTAAGACAGGTGAGAAGTCCTGTCCATGTGCTCTTATAATTATGATAATGATTATTATTATTATTGTAGCACTGGGGATTGAACCAATGGCATTCTACTTCTGAACTATACCCCCAGCCCTATTTTATTTTTTATTTTGAAACAGGGTCTACCTAAGTTGCTGAGACTGGCCTCCATCCTGTGATCCTCCTGTCAAAGCCTCCCAAGTACTGGGATTACAGGTGTGCACCACTGTGCTCGGCTGCCTATCTGTCTTGTAACACTGTACTTAACTACATTTTACTAGCTATGGGTATCCTCGTGAGACTGTAAAAGCTATAAAAGAAAACATTTCTTATTCACTGTTGTACTTACACAGTGTTTGGCACATAGCAGACTGAAAAAGTATTTCCTAAATTATTAATAACTTTATTTTATTAAATAACATTATCAAATTAATGAATACATGATTAAGTTTAGAAGAAAACGAAAAGTTAAAAACATTAAGAACTAAATACTTAGAGGATAAACATTTGCTTTTCTTTTCTAAGTGTGCAAATTTATATAAGTCTTAACTCTCCCCTGTTTCCCCCCAACATATAGACACTGGCTTCTGTGAGAGGCACTGTGTTTGGGAAAAAAGGAAAGGTACTAGATCAAAATAAAGTATTTACTAAATGTGACTACTTCAAGTTATTTCCAGCCACTGAAGCCAGTCTTATAAAACAGGATAAAAAACAGTGGGAAGTGAGCAAAGGAGATCCGTGTGCTGTGGACTGAATTGTGCAGCTGCCTCAAGTTTATATTTCGAAGTCTGGACCCACAGCACACCTCAGGAAGTAACTGCATTTGGAGACAAGGCCTTTAAAGAGACAACTAAGGTTAAATCAGGCCATATGGGTTGGCCTTAATCCAATCTGACTGGTGTCCTTATAAGAAAAGGAAGAAAGACCAGGGAAGCAAGTACATGAAGAATAGCCCACATGAGGACACAGCCAGAATGCAGCCACCTGCAAACCAAGGGAAGAGCCCCAGAAGAAGCCACGCCAACAAACACCTTGTTCTTGCACTCCAGAGTTGTGGGAAAATAGATTCCTGTTGATTAAGCTACCAAGTTAGTGATATTGTGTTATGGCAGCCCTGGCAAACTAACATATTCAGCAACTCTTTTCCCCTCTTAGGCTATAAACTGATACTTCTATGTTCTATTTCTTGGGGGAAAATCCTTTTAGCTCTTCCTTGTGCATATGGAAATAGGGATACATCCTGATACGATGCATTGAGAAGAACTCCACATCAACCCAGGATATCACGCTCCTGATCAAATCTAATCGTAAAGAAACATCAGACAAATTCAGATTGAAGAACTGCTCCAGAATAAGGAGACTGAAGAAACATGACAACTAAAAGCCATACTCGATCCCGAATCAGATCCTGGGGCAATTATATCCATCCATCCATCCATTCATACATACATACATACATACATACATACACACATCCACCCAAGTATCCATCCATCCATGCAAGGGATATTATTGGGACAATTGTCACAATTTGAATAGTCTGTAGATAAAATAATATGATTGTAGAACCATTAACTTCCTAGTTTTTGTTTGTTTGTTTTGGTGCTGGGGATTGAACCTAGGGGCATTCTACCTCCAAGCTATACCCCCAGAATGATTTTATTTGGAAACAGAGTCTCACTGAGTTGCTAAGGCAGGCTTAGAATCTGTGATCCTCCTGTCCCAGCCTCCCAAGTACTGGGATTACAGGTGTGCTCTTCCATGCCCCAGTAACTTCCGGGCCTTGATAATTGTACTCTGGTTTTATAAGAGAATTTTCTTGTTCTTAGAAAATGCTGGGAAATCTGGGTGAAAGTACTCTGGAATTCTTTATACTCTTTTTAAACTTTTTTGATAAGTTTAAAGTTATTTTAAAATAGGGATTAAAATTCAGGATATAAACAAAACAATCAAACTGAGAGGTATGTACATTTAACAAAATAGTATACTAAACCACATTAAGATTTAAACATGCTGGCCAGGCATGGTGGCTCACTCCTGCAGTCCCAGTACTTGGCAGGCCTAGACAGGAGGATCACAGGTTTGAGGCCAAGCTCAGCAAGTTAGCCAGACCCTCAGCAATTTAGCAAGACACTGTTTCAGAATAAAAAATAAAATAGGGCTGCTGGTATGGCTCAGAGGTAGACTGTCCCTGGGTTCAATCCCCAGCACCAAAAAAAAAAAAAAAAAAAGAATCTAAGTATGCTGAAAATTAGTTAAGGGACTGGAGAATGTTTAATTCTGTCAGGGGTAGTTCAGGTTCAGGTGCAAAGTGCAGGGTGCATATTGGATTTTGTGTCATTTCCAGTAACACAGCTCAAGGACAAAGGCCTATACACATTTAGTGTTGCAATAATATAAAAACCCTCAGCACTAGTCCCAAGAGACGACCGAGCAGACCTGTGTCTGGGGGGCTGTAAGAAACTTATGTAAGGAAATGATCCAGTGTAACGTGACTTCCCAGCTGGCTGTTCTGCTGTTCTCAGAGGCCGTTTCACACGCTCTGTAGCACTATGCAAAGGCGGGCATATATTTCTGATTTATAGTGTTTCTTTTGTCTATCTCTGATTTGCAGAAAGCCGGGCTTTGAGATTTGCTGTGGGTTTTGTTGTTTGTTTGTTTGTTTTTTCTGGTACTGAGGACTGAATCCAGGACCTTGCTCATCCTAGGCAAGTGCTGTGCTACAGAGCTATAGCCCCATCCTGAGATTTGCTTATTAAAGACAGAAATTCTCTATTTGCATTAATTTAATGTTTTCTTGTGAGTGAAGGAGATCTAGATGCATGTTGGCTATCCCTGGTGACCTGGCTCCAGGTATCCTGAGAATCTTCACGGTGATACCTGGATACAATGACCCTTTGCAAAAGTGAGTGGCATGTCTGGGGCTCCTAGAAAATTGTGAAAAAATATTCTTGAGACTATTTCAGTTTCTCACTACATCAAAGGAACATGATTTGATGGCAAAAGAATATCTGAAACCAGATATATAATCTGGATAATCTCCTTCTCTTTTTAGTGTGAAACTCATTCATAGTGAGAACTCTGCCTAGACCTGCAGCAAAGTTGAGTGCTGAGGACTGTCAGACAGTTCTGAGGAGGTGAGTTAATTTTCCTCAATTAAAATTCTTCATTTTTCATGAAAGTAATAGAGAAAATTAAGAGATGTAAGCTCAATAGTTTACTTTTATCTATTAAAATAATTTTAATAGAAAAATAGCAGCAATAGCCATTTTGCTTTTTTAATAACCCAAAATAGAGAAAAACAGTATACCTTAAAGAGTATTATTTCTCAATAAAAGCATAATAAAAATTTCTTTTTTTCTTAATTCATTATTTTTGTTTATAATTATAATTAGGGATAAGAAAAATGAGTAATAAAAAATTAAAGGTAATTTTTCTATGGTTCCCCCAAATTTCTCAGTGCATATGCTAACAAAATGTTAACCACACGAAATTAAGAGCTATAGCTTCTGCTATTGGACCCCCACCCATTTCACCCCATCTGTACTACCTCAGTGCTCATTGATTCTTCTTCCAAGGAGTTTCTCTAGCCACCAGAGTCTACTCTGCCACCAGGACAAAGGCTGGAAATAATGGCAAATTGATACACGCCGGAAGTAGCCTTTAACTAATGACCCTCCAGAGTAGTGTTAACTCTCCCAGCTCCCTCGCCCCCCAGGTGGGATAGCCCCAAGGCATCCATTTGACATTTCCAGTGATTTGTAGCAATCACTTGCTTGCTATCTAGTATTGAATTGATTGCCTTCTCTTTCCATCACCATGATCCTCTCATGCTTTCTGAGATCACTTCCAAAATAGACAACTTCCACCAGAATTCATATCTGAATGACAGCTTTTAGGGGACATAAAAAAAAACCAGTTTGACTACTCTGTGGAGCTGGAAACCAACCTTCAGTTTCTGGCATATTTACAAAATGGGATAAAAATATGCTGCTTCTACCACAGAGGAGTATTGTGAGGACATGTAAAATTTAAGTTGTTAAATGGTCACAAAAATGTTATTCTCAAATGTCATTTAATTCAAAAATATGTAACCTATATTTGTGTACAGATAGACAACCAAATGCTGATATAGACAAATTATGAGAAAATGTTTTAATGGCCTGGTGGGACATTTCTATTTATTTTAGACCTGTAATGATGTTACATCAGAGAACTTTTAATGCTGCTGCTTGGTCTTTTCTCTGCTGGTGCTCTGCTTACTCGGCCTTTTGTTTCTACTCATTTAAAGCTTGAGCTATTAGACTCCTGTGCTAGAACAGCATGCCTGTAATAGTTCCATTACATTCAAAAGGTTGAAATAGCAAAGACTCACTCAACCATGCACTTGATGTCCCTGTTGGATGGTCAAAATTGTTTATTATGTACCATACATTACCATTATTTTATTCAAATGAATGTTTGTCAACATCAACTTTTGTTTACTTCACTTTTAACAAAGTTTCCTTCAAAGTGAGATTCTTTTTCTTGAGTAGATTGTGGGATTAATGAAAGAAATTAACCTGGTTACTCTGGTCATAAGGATGTAAAAGATATGGTGGGAAAGAGGCACATTGATCAGGACTCTTTTTATTTTCCTTAAAATCCTGTCTTATTAGTTCCATAGCAAGCTAATAAAAAGTAATAACCTAAATGAAGACAGAGATGAGGAAAAAAGAAAGTAATTTATACTCCTTTTCTCTCTTGGGCATCATTACAGAAAACTCTATGAATTGGAAACAAACAGCCTTTATTAGGGGAAGCACTGGTACCTGGGAAATCAAAGGGCAGATTGGAGGAGAATCTTTTTGCCTGGGTCATTTTATATATATATATATATATATATATATATATATATATATATATATATGTATATATATATTATAGGGTCAATATATATATAATGACCCTATATGTATATTTATATCTCCAGTATCCTTAGATATTGGATATCTATAATCAAAGCAAGAGACCATAAAATCGAGTAGTTCAAAGCAATTAAATAACCTTGGAGAATTGTTTTGTTAGATACTGATGGTTTAAGAACACTTTTTTTTTTTGCGGTACCGGGGATTGAACCCAGGGGCACTCTACCTCCGTACTACACCCCCGGCTGTATTTTCTTTATACTTTATTTTGAAACTGGGTCTCATGAAGTTGCGGAGGGCCTCACTAAGTAGAGAGAGAGAGAGAGAGAGAGAGACAGGGAGAGAGAGAGAGAGAGAGAGAGAGAGCGAGAGAGAGAGAGAGAGAGAGCTGAGGCTGGCCGCGAACCCGGATCCTCCGGTCTCCGCCTCCCAAAGTACTGGGATTACAAGCGTGCGCCACCACGCCCGGCTAAGAACACTTATTAAAGAGCAGTTGGCCTATATGATTATTATGGAGTCTCATTATCAGATTGTCTTACATATTGTCAGACTACAAAAGAGTCTCAAGAAAAATATGACTTACTGTGAGTTTCCCTATTTATGTTGGTGAACTAAGGCTGACAATTATTTAGCTGCCAGGCCCCTTCATGAACTGTTCATCTGATTCAGCAGCCACGTTTATTGGTCAGGGTTCTCTAGAGGAACAGGACAAATGGAATGTGTAGATAATTATAAGAGAACATCTATTAGGTTGACTTAGACATGATCAGGTGAGACAGTCCCACTATGGTGGGCTGCAGGCTGGAGAGTCAGGGAAATCAGCAGCTGTTCAGTTCAAGAAGCTGGGAGCCTCAGAACAAGAGGGACCAATGAATGACATAGCCCTAGTCCTGGTCCCAGGCTGACAGCCTGGACGTTCCCTGCAGAGTTGCTGGGGTGAATCCACCTGCAAAGGCTGAAGAATCTGGAGTCTGATGTGTGCGGGGCCAGGCAGCAGCAAAAAATACACTGGTTCATGAAGAACCGAGGTTGCTTTTCCAGGTGAGCTGCTCCCTGCTCCAGCCTTTGCCCCAGCCTATTGGATGGTGCTGCCCACATTCAGTGCAGGTCTTCCCCCTCAGTTTGTTCACCCATATGCAAATTATCTCTGGGGAACACCCTCACAGACACATCCCAAAGATGTGCTACTAATTTTCTAGACCTCTTTCAACCCAGTTAAGTTGACAACCAAGATTAACCACCATACCAATGTTCGATTGTAAGCACCAGGTACTCAGAGGTGTTGAAGATAAAGAGAACACCACCTTCGCTTTCTCAATGAATTTTTATTCATGTTAGTAGCTGCCTCCAGGCTTCTCCCAGAGGTTCTAGAGGTTTCAACATCTAGTAAGAAGATGGTCTGTGCTGAAACCCACCTAGAGGAGCACTGTGGCAATGGGTGGGGGCAGAGGCAGCAGACGCCTCCTTCTCCAAGCAGCAATCACTGTCGTGGAAGCACTCTCTTTCCAGGAGTGCGGGGTGAATGACATGGTCAGCGACATCCCTGTCTAATGGGGAAACTGTTTCATTGTCTTAATTGGCTTTGTTCTGTGAAATTTTGAGCAAATTGTTCTGCTATAGAGCTTTAGCCAGGCATGATGGTGCATGCTTGTAATCCCAGTACCTGGGAGGCTGAGACAGGAGGATTGAAGGCTTGAGCCAGTGTGTGGTAACTTAGTGAGACCCTGTTTCCAAATAAAAAATAAAATAGGTCTGGGGGTATAGCTCAGAGGCCACATACACACACACACACACAAAAATAGAGCCTTAAAGCTAACTAATGTCTACCTGTCTTTCTCTATTCAGCTTTACAGAGGCAAAATTGACCTATGAAATTAACCTACAATCCATATACTTAAAATGTACAATTTGATAAGTTTTAACACATGTATTTATCTATGAAACCATCCCCAGAGTCAAGATAATGAATATATCTATCACCCTCAAAAGTTTCCTCGAATGCCCTTGAAATAGCCCTGCCCAGTGTGACATTGCTCTGTCCTGAGGTCCCCAGGCAGACACTGATGTTCACAAAGACTCCCAAGGAGATGCCCCCAGAGAGCCAAGAGTGAAGCTGCAAGGTTTTATCTGAGGTAGCCTTGAAAGTCATGCCACATCACTGCTACCACAGTCACTAATGTCAGCTCAGATTCTAGGAGAGGGAATTAGATTCCATCTCTCAATGGAAAGAGTAAGTAGCAAAGAATTCTCAGCTGTCTTTAAACTACCACAATAAGTTGAAAATCACTGTAATAATCTGATCTCCCCATTTTATAGATAAATAGCCCAAAGGCCTGGATCTTTGATGTGACATCAATTTTAAGTACATGCAATTAACTCTAAAACTCCAAGTGTGATGCTCATGACATACACATCCCAGAACAAATTCTGTCTTTCTGCATAGAGCTGAAATGTCCATCCCTTATACTGTCACTGGGTAACAGACACAGGTTGCCCCAGGAATGGCATGACCTTGGGAAAAACAGCTCTGTGCTGCTGAAACAGCAGAATCTTCCCAGAAAGGGGATCCAAGCAGTGGAACTCCAGGCCTACCTACGGTGCCAACACTGGAGCTAAGAAATACAGAATATACCACAGGGGAAAAGTAACAATTTTACTTTTGAAGATGTTGTCTGAAATCCCTGAAGGAATAGTTAGGAGATGCATAATTCAAGAAGGATTCCATCATGTAGTTTAAATTGGAGGGTATCTGCATTTTTGTTTTCGAACACAACACAAAATCTCTCTTTAAGGTGACATAGTTAAAAGTCAGGAATAAGATCACAGGTGCCATGGTTTGAATGTGTCCCCCAAGGTCGATGGATTGGAAACTTCATCCCAATGCAGCAGTGTTGAGGGGTGGAACCTGTGAGTGGTGATTAGGTCAGGGGCGCCGCTCTCATGAATGGATTCATGCCATTATTGAGGGAGTCAGTTCATGATTGTAAGGGGAGAGATCCTTAAGAAGTCTGGGTTCCGTACCCTTCTCTCTTTCTCTTGCCCGAGAGTTGCCTTCCACCATGTTATGATGCAGTGAGCTGACCTTCCCCAGGTGCGGCCTCTTGATCTTGGACTTCTCAGTCTCCAGAACTGTGAGAAATAAATTTCTGTTCATTATATACATCCCAATCTCTGGTAGCCTGTTACAGTAGCATAAGCTAGACTAACACAATAGGGGTACTGGTCCATCAGTTCTTAAAATTTTCTTCAAGGTATTCATGGTTTTCTGTTATTTTGTGCTTTTATAAAAATAATCTCCAATCCAGAATCTGCTAATAAAATGAAATTTAAAGTCAGGTGCAGTGGCTTATGCCTGTAATCCCAGTATTTGGGATGCTGATGCAGGAGAGCTGAATGTTTGAGGCCAATCTCAGCAACTTAGTGAGACCCTGTTTCAAAATAAAAACTAAAAAGGGCTGGAGGTATATCTCAGTAGTAGAATGCCCCTAGGTTCAGTCCTCAGTACAATAAAATGAAGGGAGAAAAAAAGTTTAAAGCTTTAATATTTTGCTAAATATTAAATATGTTGATTTGCTTAATATTTTCATGTATTTTTTGTACTTTGATGTAGAACAACTTTTTTCACATTTTCAGTTGGAATATTTTGATGTTTCCTTATATCTCACTTGCTCTCTGCATGAACTTAAATAAAGCACTTATTTTTCTAAAACCAGTGGCTATTATGATTTGGATCTTAAATGTCCTCCAAGGGCCGTATGTTAAAGGGTTGCTCACTAGCCTGTAGAGCTATTGGGAGGTGGTGGTACCTTTAAGAGGTGGGGTCTAGTGGAAGCAAGTCAGGTCATTGGGGATGTGCCCTTGAAGGGGATATTGGGCCCTCCCTTCCTCTCTCTTCCTCTCCCCTTCCTCTCTTCCTTTCTCTGCTTGCTGGCCACCATGAAGTGACCAGCTGTACTTCACCGTGGACTCCCTGCCATGATGTTCTGCCTTGCCACAGGCCCAAAGCAACCAAGACAAGCACCTATATACCAAACTTCTGAAACTGGATAAAAATCAATCGTTCCTCCAAGTTGTTTATCTCAGGGTCTTTTTGTTGTTTTTGCAGTGACACAAAGCTGATGAACATGGTTGCCTCACGTGTAAAATGGAGATATGATGATGGCACTTGCCTCATAGAATCACTGTGAATGTTGAATGATACCGTGACTGTATATAACGCATGCTGATGGTTTACCGCAGTGGCTGGCACATGGAAACGAGTTGATATGTATGACTATATTGTGATAAAATCAACCACCTTTTCATTAGTAAAATTCGGCCATTACTATATGATATCCTTTTGCAAAATATATTTGTTGAAAAGTAACATAAGAGAAAGAAACCAGAACTCTAATCCCAGGGATGGGGCTCTAGGACTTACTCTAAGTCCATCACAAGGTGGCCCCAAATCCATATTCTTCACAGTTCTGCATTCATGGAAACGGAATCAAACAGTAAGAAGAGGGTATGACGGCCCAAATCCATGGTAACAATAATTCGATGTGTAGACAGCCCACTTAATAATCAGTTGTTCATTTGGTTCAATAATCAGAAGAGAGAAAGGCAATTTTTGTATGTTTGGAAAGGACAAGAGAGCAGTTAAATCCATTTAGATCTTTTTCTTCAAGGCTAATCTTATTATAGGAAAGAAATCATCCTATTGTCATTCAATGCTTCAGTGAGTACATGGCCTAGTTATATGCAGGTTTGGTTAAGAAAAATCCGTCATCTTTCCCTTTTCCTTCTTTCATTGTAACAAGTTTTTTTTTTTTTTTTACTTTTCCTGAGTTCTCACGAAACAGTTTTAAAACCCAGACCTCTTTATCCTCTTCTACCCCAAATATAAGGAAAAACTATAGATTATAAATCATGTAAAATCTTGTCAGGAAAGCCACAGATTAAAGGTCTTATAAGATCATGACTAATTCATTACTTCTTCCTCTTGTCTCAGAGTCCTTGAAATCTTAAGATGGAGCCTCAAACATTTCTTTCCTGACATTGAAAAATCCTTTCCAAACAAGTGATGCAATGCTAGAAGAAATGCCTGACGATCGATTGCAACTGATAGACACTACTTGAATACAAGGTAGAAGAATTAATGTAGAGGTTGGATTCTAATTTAACTTAATGGTGGTATAGCTTGGTCAAGTCACTTTAGGATAATCATACTTGCTGTGTGTGTGTGTGTGTGTGTGTGTGTGTGTGTGTGTGTGTGATCCCATCTGGCCATGGCAGGGGCTTACTGCTGCATTTTATTATCATCACTGCTGTTACTCACAGTGCAGTGGAATAATGGAAATAACGAACTTAATTTTCAATGAAAAGATCCAAGCAAAGCTCTGATGGTATCTCTCAGCTTACTCTGAACTGGGGTTCAAATACCAGCTCTAAATGGTGCAGTATCTTCCATATCCACCTGTTGTTTATTTGCTTTTGTGGAGAGATGGTGGTCAGAAGCAATAGCTCAACTTTGGAGCAGCACGACCTGGAATTTAGTAGGATGGTCTGAGTATATATTTCAGCCAAAAACATAGAGCATTACATTTTTTGAGAGCGTTCATAGATTTTTTAAAGTAAACAAGGGTGAGGGATGTAGCTCAGTGGTAGAGCTCGTGCTTAGCATTTGAGAGGCTCTAGGTTCAATCCTTAGCACCAAACAAACAAACAAACAGTAAACCAGAAAAACTTAATTTGACTATGCACACTCTACTACATATTTGATTTTTATCGCAGAAAACAGGCAGAAAGAACATAAAATTGTTGAATTTAGTAATCTTCAGAAGTGTCTCCTACTTCTATCTGGTAAAGAGGAAGGTAAAATAAGACAATCTAATTGTAGCCAGATCACAACTTATAATCAACTGACTCACCTTGTGCTCAGAATTTCCAGCCTATTGTTTAATGCAAATTGTTAAAATTCTATTGCCTAGTCATGTTGTGGCAAGGGCTTTTGCAGCTAGTCACAAAGACCAAGGTCTTAGACAGCATTTGTAACACTAAAGGGAGAGCATGGATTTAATGTTTTCCACACATTTTAAGAAAGCTGTGCAGCCAGGCATGGTGGCGCACACTTGTAATCCCAGTACTTGGGAGGTGGAGACCGGAGGACCCGGGTTCGTGGCCAGCCTCAGCTACTTAGTGAGGCCCTCTGCAACTTCGTGAGACCCGGTTTCAAAATAAAGGATAAAAAATAGGGCCGGGGGTGTAGCTCGGAGGTAAAATGCCCCTGGTTTCAATCCC
>PVJS01056173.1:0-12432 GCA_004027185.1 Glis glis | reverse complement strand
TCCCAAAGTACTGGGATTACAAGCGTGCGCCACCACGCCTGGCCCGGCCCTATTTTTTTTATACTTTATTTTGAAACTGGGTCTCACGAAGTTGCGGAGGGCCTCACTAGGTAGAGAGAGAGAGAGAGAGAGAGAGAGAGACAGGGAGAGAGAGAGAGAGCTGAGGCTGGCCGCGAACCCGGATCCTCCGGTCTCCGCCTCCCAAAGTACTGGGATTACAAGCGTGCGCCACCACGCCCAGCAACCGTGTAATCTTAAGCTAAATGAAAACATTGAAGTGACCCCTTAATTTTCTCCTTTGCATCGAACATATTTTCCAGCTTCGTCTCTGAGCATTTGAGGACGTCTTTCAATTTCCCAGAGCCAGAGGATTCAAATTCCACAGAAGCCCACTCAACCCCTTTCCCCACACTCCCCAGCGAAGGCAGCATATGGAAAGCTGGAGTCTGACAGACTGTAACAGCTAAGGTTTGATGGGAAAGTGGAGCTACTATAAGTGACGCACAATGAAGGGTGGGCTATAGAGGTGAGACTGGACATAATTGTGACAGCTGGCAGAAAAGTCTATGGGAGGCTGTTGCATCTGCCTTTAGCAATGGCCCTGAAGTCACTTATAGTGCAGGGTCAGCAATCAGGAAGACAAGCTGGACATGAAGCAGGGAGACAAAAGAAAAACTGGAAACCCTGTCAGTCTCTCAGGGCTCCAACGTGGACAATAGAGATAACTCGCAGTACGGCCTGCCGCCATTGCTATGGAATTACAAAAGGCTCCTGCTCCATCTCACGAGTTGAAGAAGCCAAGGAAGTGCTCTCCTGCGAACTTAATCATCTGTGGCTCCAGCCACAGCCCCATGACAGCAAGGTGAACCAACAGATGGGCAAGAGCATCAGCGAGCTGTCACTCAGGGCACCTGGCTCCCTCACATCATCCTCTGAGCATAATGGCTGCCGCTATACTTCCACTTCCAAATCTTGTGCACATTTCTTCTGTGCCCACCCCCAACCTGGGGTTACACAGGGAAGGAGATCCTGGGTCACACAGCCCCTGATGCCGCAGAAGACATCCACAGGGCATCAAGCATGAGTCCCTGCTCCGACATTATCCGCCTGGTGAACTTGGCGGCGTGATGTGACTAAATCTCTTTATCTTCAACCTTAAGGATAATATTTACTAAATCATTCCTAACAGAAATGTGCTAAAGGCTAAGCACATACGAGTGAGCCCAAGTTCCTGCTTACGCTCCTGTTGATCACATTATCTCCATTACAAAGTTGTAGTTTGGATTTAATAAGGTGGTAAAAAAGAATGTAGGACACAGAAAGGGCTCTGTACATGTTAGATGCCCTGTGTGCATGCTCACAACCAGCTAGTTTTAGAGTAAGCTGACCTCCAGTACACCTGGTGAGTTGAACTTCCCTCAGAGTTTCCTACACATGAACCTGGAAGACTACAATCAGGTATGACCAACTTTCAAAGACATTTGCAGTCATTCCCAGCTTTTGAAAGGAGTGCCCCACCATGCTTCCTTAATACAGGCAATCTAAATGGCTTTGGCTCCCCTCTCTTTAGTTCACAGAGAGGAGTCTGCTGGGGAAAGGAAACAGGTGAGATCCACCAGGCAGGTGACTCAGGCGAGGAGGGGGCCCACTTTCCAAATGGCTGCTGCAGGGTTGCTGTTGATACGACCATTGTCCTTATCATGGAAGACAGTACAGAGAGCAGAGCAGGCTCCAGCCAGGTGGAAAGGGCTCCAGAAGGAACTTCAGGGAGAGCATAACAAATACCCCACACGCGTGCCACTTACTTCACTTTAAGTCTCATTAGCAAAACATAATCTCCAACTGGGCAGCAACCACGTCTGCCTCTCTTCTGCTTTCTCTGACATTGCTAGTGGAAACCTGGTGGTTGGATGTGGTAGGTGGCTTCATGCAGTGGTTTTCAACATCTTATGACCAAAGCTTAGCTCTCCCCTCTACATGGAACACTTGTGATTTACAATCGGTAACCAAAGTAGTTCCAAAATTAGGCCACACTGGGAACACGGAGGGTCTCTCTGAGTAACAAGTCTATATTCTTGCATGAATATTAACCAGTGTGGATGGATATCCATACAGAATTCTGGACTACAGGAGTTATTAAGTGCCATGCTTAAAAATATCTCAGGGCCATTTACCTGCTAGAGCATGACCACTATCTTTTAACTGGTTGCAAAAGGAGATGTCTTATTCTTAACAGTCTCTGCTCTTGTCAAGTGAATGGTCACAAATGCAGATCACATATTCATTCTCTCTCTGTCCGGTGTGTGTCTGTCTGTCTATCATATGTGGTCATGTTGAAACTCCACAAACAACTACTAGCTTGTGATCTATAGTCATATTTATAAATTCAGATCATTATGGGAGACAAGTATATTTTGGAAATGATGCGATACTTGGATGTCAAAAAGAAGTCGTCATTCTTCGAAATAAATGCCTGCCAGCTTTCTCAAGAACTCAATTTACGAACTCAAGTTAAAACAAATGAATATATGTTCCTCTTTTTGCTTCCTCTTTTGAACCATTTTATGATAGAAAAAAAAGGATGCTTTACCACAATGGAAAATACCTCATTTTTCCATTAAAATGTACTTTTTTAAAAACAGCTATTCCATCTACTTCCTTGTCCACTGGATTAAAAGAAGCCATTCCTAGGAGGACTAGGCTAAGATCTCAACAAGGAGGTGGAAAGTGAGGTGTTTGGACGACAGGTGTATTCATTTACCAGCACTACCATGACCATAGCAGTGTCAGCGACAGCAGCAAAGCACCCAGATGAAAAGTGAGAACAAATCTCAATATTGACCATTCGTGCCGGGTGAGAGGCCAGGCTGATGTCCCCCGCAGTCAGATGGGCTTCCTCCATCAGGCCTTCTGGTAGCCAGTGGACCCAGACTCTGAGTGTTCCTGGTTCCTGCATGTACCACTTCATGTCACCAAAATGAGAAAGTCTACATAGCTTCAATCTCTAGTAAGAACATGGTTGAAAAAAAAATGATACCAAATTACTGGTGAAAAGAAAACCAATGTGCAATTGGCTAAATTCTGAACTTTTTATAGAAGGCTTCTACCTGGTCTAATTAAATATAGAGTTGTCTCCTGGTAGGCATTCTAAAGACAACTAGAATTTATGTAAATAGATAATATGTATAAATACGCTATATGTGGAATAGTGTAAGCAATTACTTGAAAGGATTAACAAAAATATTTGCTCTTCAACTTAATATTTTCTTTTTTTTTTAGTTAGGAAGTCATGATGTCATCAAAGAGAAAATGAGGAAGCTTTGATTATTTAGGATTTGGCTCTACACACTAATATCACTCTCATGAGCTGAGATTTCCTTCATTCATAATAGGATTCTCCCCCTTTTCTTCATCTTTCAAGAAAGCTCATGTCTTCCTAAGACCATCTATAGACAGCTTTATTTCTACAATTATCTCAGGATCACACATGTCCTCCGCAAATGGTGAAATGGTGTTATTCACGGCATACAGATGGGTTATTCCTGTCCTTAATAGTTTAACCTTAAAAAGTACCTTATAAATAAGTTACTTTTGATGATGTGTTCTATGTGAATAAGAAGGAGAAGTGCTCAAGAGGTTAGGTAATTTAAATTTATAGATATCAGAAAACATTACCAGGGGCTAAGGGTGTACGTGCCTGGGGGTTGGGGGTATGTGCTACTAAACAGGAACCGCTATTTAAAATAAAAACATTAAAGCCGGACGTGGTGGCCCACGCTTGTAATCCCAGTACTTGGGAGGCTGAGACTGGAGGATCTGGGTTCACGTCTAGCCTCAGCTACTTAGTGAGACCCTCCACAACTTAGTGAGGCCCTGTTTCAAAATAAAGAATAAAAAATAGGGCTAGGGGTGTAGCCCGGATGTAGAATGCCCCTGGGTTCAATCCCTAGTACCACCAAAAATTAAAATAAATTAAAAAATAAGATAAAAATAAATAAAATAAAAACATTAAAGATGAA
The DNA here is from genome assembly GCA_004027185.1 of Glis glis. Taxonomy (NCBI): domain Eukaryota; kingdom Metazoa; phylum Chordata; class Mammalia; order Rodentia; family Gliridae; genus Glis; species Glis glis. The sequence goes on along the minus strand of PVJS01056173.1, from coordinate 8,413 downwards.
GAAAAGAAGCAAAAGTTTGGGATAATCTTCATGCTGGATTATAACTTAAACTCAGAGTAACCTGAATTTAGCTGAATGTCCCTCTTTTTTGTGTTTTTTCTTCAAATAAACTTCAATGCATGAGATTGTGGTGCTAAAATAGAAATACAGTAGACTCCTGTTATTGCAAAAGGTTGGCAAAGCTACTGGTGAAATCATGTCCCCTGAAACGTAGCAAGCACATACAGTAAAAGTACAATTCCTCTCAACGTGCGCATAAAGAGGGTGTTAGCTCTGCTCCTCAGAGTCAATACTATAAAAGGGTTCCGGGGTATTTAATGAACCAACATTCAACTCAGTAATTCTTATCTTGCCAATAGCCGATGTGCAGTATGTTAAAGTTCACATTCCAGTGAATTGCTGTGTGGTATATGAAATTTATTAAAAGCACATGAGGTAACGTTGTTATAAGTACCTGCATTTCACTTTGATATCCAATCATTAGAGTATTATTTTTCCATTCTTATTTTTATTTAATTCTTCCATAGTGTTTGTCCTTGATGAGAAGGGAAATCGAAAAAGGGATGGTGGGTGGGATATCTTTAGATCTACCAAAAAGTAATAAAAAAATAGAGTTGAAATTGTTTTTGAATAGCTCCATCAGGTTTTGTTTTCTTTTTTAAAATACTTTTTTGTGGTACTGGGGATCGAACCCAGGGGCCTTCTACCTCTGGGCTACACCCCCAGACCTATTTTATTTTTTATTTGGAAACAGGGTCTTGCTAAGTTGCTAAGAGCCTCACTAAGTTGCTGAGGCTGGCTTCAAACCTGCAATCCTCCTGTCTCTGCCTTCCAAGTACTGGGATTGCAAGTGTGTGCCACCATGCCTGGCTTAATGTACTTGTATTGGTGTATTGTAATTATACATCACAGTGAGGTTCAAAGTGACACAAACACACATGCACACAGCACTTGGTGTGTTCCACTCTGGATCCCACTCCACTCCCCGCTTCACCATACATGTTAGTGAAATTAGTAATGATACCTTCTTATATGGACATAGCATTATTTCAACTATTGCCTTCAAGTCTCCTTCCCCCTTCCCTCCCCTAAACCCCCTCCATCCCTCCACTGGAGTCTCTCCTCCTTTATGTGAAGTTCACTTTATTACCCAATTTCTCTCTAGCTTCCACCTATGAAAGAAAACATAGAAACATTTGCTCTCTGAGAAAGGCAATCTCACTTAGCATAGTATTCTCTAGTCCCATCCATTTTGCTGCAAACGACATAATTTTGTACTTTATAGCTGAGTAAAATTCAACTGTGTGTGTATATACCAGTCTTGCAATCCATTCATTTGTTGATGGACAACTAGGATGGTTCCGTAATTTGGCTATTGTGAATTGTGCTGCTAGAAACATGGATATGCATGTGTCACTATAATATCCTGACTTTAATTCCTTTGAAAAGATACCTAGGAGAGGGTCATATGGTGGTTCCATTCCCAGGCAGCGATTTTTAAGCCTCCAGACACTGTACCTACTGAAGCCGAGCCTCGTCAACGCCCCTCGATTATAGGTATTGGGCTTTATCAATCACCATGTTCATAATCTAATTACCAGGTTCCAGCCACAAATGTATCAGGGTCCCACATGGAACACGAGACTAACAGGAGATGGTGTTGAGCCAGCCCTCACTGAGGTGCAGGAGGCTGGAGTTTCCAAATCAAAAGGGCGTTCACCTCTTGTTCCAAGTTGTATGGTTCCATAGCCCCAAATTCTCTGTGTCACAGCCTGGATTCCTTCCACTGAGCACTGTATCATTTCACCTCAGTCAGGCGCAAAGGAATATATCTGAGAATGTGTGAGGAGCCCCCAGACCTTCCGAGCCTATGTTTAAAGCATTTGCAAAGGTGAAAAGAAGAGAGTGACTTACATTTCTCGTTTCCATGGTGTGTTGGGTAAGAGGCGGGGGTTGCTTCTCCAGGAGGTCAAGGGAGTGGGGTCCAGGCACTGTAAGCCCTTGTGCTTGATGTCTGCTGGCCCTGAGACTTCCAAAAGGGTGACTTGTCCCACACCTTTATGTGAGGGGCCCTGATGAGCCAACTTGTAAGAATTGTTCCAATGAGAAATGGAAAGGCAGCACGGTCTAGGAGGAGGAACAGCGAGAGGAGAAAAGAAGTCATTTCTACTTAATGTAAATGTGGTTTAAGTTCCAAGACTGGATACTGGATAGAAATGAGGCCCTCTTGGAGGCTGACGGAATCCAGATGATGACGGCCGGCCGTCTTTAGGAGAGAGCTATGTCTTTCATAGTTCCTGTGTGAGATGAGAGTCTAACAATTCCCTGGAAAAAAGAAACGGATTTGTTGGCATCTGCACCATGAAGAGACAGACAAAATATATTGCTATTTGAATATTTTGTATATTAACTACTTAGGATGATCTCACTGGGCACAGTCTAGAATTCAGAGTGTCTTAAGGAAAACGGGGTGCTCCCAGAAGGTCAGGTCCAAATCCAAACCACAAGACCCAGAGGACATGCTAGAGCAAGGATCTATAAAACCCAGAAGGCACGTGAGTCAGCTTTCCCTAGATTCAACTAGAAAGCCTCATTTCCCTTCTTGAAAATAGCCCTTTCAAGTTTTATTTCTCCAAAATGAATCTTACTTCCTTCCAAATTTGCTTCTCTCCCTGGTTCAGCAAAATTGTCTTAGCATGAAAAAATACCAAAACAGTTTATCTAGGAGAAATGAATTTAAATAAAAGATAGTTCTTTTAAATTCAGAATAGATAATCCCACATCATTCATTCATTGAGCAATTAATCCCCATGGGTCAATGTGTGAAGAGTTTTGTGTTCAGTCAGAAGGTCTGGGTGTTTTCTCAGAGTATTTTTCTTTTCAAAAATTTGATCTTTTTATGGTGCTGGGGATTGAACCCAGGGGCATTCTACCTTCGAGCTATACTCCCAGCCCTATTTTATTTTTTATTTGAAAACAGCATCTTACTAAGTTGCTGAAGGTCTCACTAGGTTGCTGAGGCTGGCTTCAAACCTGCAATCCTCTTATCTCAGTCTCCCAAGTATTTGGATTACAGGCCTGAGCCACCATGCCCAGCTTGTTTCAATTTTTAATATATATACTGTGTGTAAGTAAAAAAAATACAATAGTACATCAATGAAAAATTAATCCCACCTCCCTAAAGTAATCAATGTTAGCAACTTGATCTGTATTCTTCTTTTTTCTGTTCTCCTATAAGCATAATATACAGGGAAATTATCTTTATTTTATGGTAATAAGTTCATTCTAGAAACATTACTCTGTAACTTCTTTTTTTCTTTGTTTTTTTTTTCTATGAAAGAATATTATCAACCCATTGAAAATACTTGTTTCTCACATCTGGTATAAAAAAGAATTGACTATTCCAGACAACTCTAAATTGTCCTATTTGTGTGTTAATAGGTAAAAACCTACTACAATAAGCTAAGGGGATGCTGACTGTCCCTTTTCTTCAAAATACTTCTTCTGGCTCCTGGAGTTCTTTATAAACTTCTTACATTTCTGAAAGTTGTTGCAAAACTGCTAGTGCCCCCGGAAACCATCATTATCAGTGGTGAGCTTCAAGCTGGCACACTGGTTGCCGGTCCCTCGCTGAGACTGAGGGGCATGGGAAAGACCCACGAGTGTTAGTGAGAAAGATGCTTGTAATCCCAGTATTTGGGAGGCTGAGAGCGGAGGATCCGGGTTTGCAGCCAGCCTCAGCTACTTAGTGAGGCCCTCTGCAACTCAGTGAGACCCTGTTTCAAAATAAAGAATAAAAAAATAGGGCTGGGGGTGTAGCTTGGAGGTAGAATGACCCTGGGTTCAATCCCCAGTACCACACACACAAAAAAAAAGAACATTGGCCAGGGGGGCTGAAATATGAAAGAGGTTCCAGGCTCTGAGAAGAAGAGTACTAAAAGAAAGAGGTAAAGAAAGAAGGTTATCAAATGTTCTGCAGAACCTCCCTTCCTGCAGACCTGTTCTGAAGGAAGGAGGGAGGGAGAGAGGGAGGGAGGGAGAGAGGGAGGGAGGGAGGGAGGGAAAAAAGAGCCACTTTATGCTTATTTTTTGAAAAATAATATTCAATCAGGATGACATTTGAGATGGTATTGCACTGATGTATTAATTTTCCTAAATCTGGTCACTTTATTTTAGTTATTTAGAAGAATATCCTGTTTTTAGGATATATAATGAAGTGATTATGGAGAAGGGTAATAGTGACTATAATGTCCTCTCAAATAGTTCTAAAAGGAAAGAGAAGGAAAGGAAGGGAAGGAAAGGGAAGGGAAGGGAAGGGAAGGGAAGGGAAGAGAAGGGAAGGGAAGAAAAGCAAAGAAGGGAAGGGAAAGGAGAAGAGAGGGAAGAGGAAGGGAGGGGAGAATTCCTATGATTTTGATTAATTTTTTACTTGCTTCAATGCTTGATCTAAATTAAGTTCCTTCATTATCATTATTAGAGAAGAAGGTGAAAGAGAAGCCAGCACTGAAAGTACACTAAAACAAGGATTCTTTAAACATCAGGAAGAAAGAAAAAAAACACAGTCAGCAAAAAATGTGGGTAAAAGACAATCAACTTCCCTTCTCTGGAGTGTAATTTTTTAAATAACCTAAATTCCTTAAAATAATTCCTTAAACTCTTTAAAATTCTTTCATAAAATAAAACCACCTCATTCATCAAAGATGTTATTTTAGGTAAAATAAAGTAGTTTTTAAAGGCTTTAGGATTTTTTGTGGATCTTTTTTCAATAAAGAGCGCCATCCTGTACAGACACTGAACTCTCCCAGAAATTTGGCTTATAGGATTTGAGAATGTCATGATCCCAACTGAACAGAACGTGGAGACAATCTACTCCAATCCTTCCATCACACATTATGTAAGTAAGGAGAATGGAAAGAAGAAACTTCTAACAAAATTTCAGAATGGTTTCTGACCATTTCCTTTTAAGGCGAATTCTTTTCCAGTAATTATTCTGAGCGTCAAATTCCCATTTTGAGTAACATAGTAAATATACTTTGTATTAACTGTGTATTTTTAGGGAATAAAAGCTGTCCTCATTTGCCTGTTATGACACTTGCCTCAAAACATTGTTTTGTGTTGTGTTTTGTGTGTTATTTTTCTGTTTCTTTGTTTCAGGAGTATTTTCTTAAAACTGAACTTCAGAAAAGAGAAGTTAACGGCCTTTTTGCTGATCATATTTTCTCTTTCTTCCTGACTTCCCAAGGATCCTCCTCTTAGCATTCCTTTTCCATTCAGAGAGTTTCTTTCAGCCATCTTTTAAAGGACATCACTGGTGACAAATCTCTAGTTTTCTTTCACCTAAAAATGCCTTGACTTCCTGTTGGTTTTGAAGGATACTTTAGGACACTGAATTCTGTGTTGACAGTTTTTTTCTTTCAGCACTTGAAAAATGTTGTGCCACTTCCTTCTGGTTTCTAGTTTCTGCTGAGAAATTCGCTGCTCTTCAAATTACTTATCCCCTGTAGGAAAGATGTTATTTCTCTCTAAGCGCTTCTCGTATTGTCTTTAATTTTCAAATCGGACTATGATGTGTCTTAATACAGATGTCTTTGAGTTTTTCTTCTTTGCGGTTCACTCAGCTTCTTAAATTTGTAGGTTTATATCTTTTGCCAAATTGGAAATGCTTTCAGTCAGTTTTTGGTTCTAAATTTTCTATTTTGTTCTGTCCATTTTCTATTTTTTTCCTAAGACTTTGTATTTCTTTATTAAGGCTTATTTATTTACTTATTTTTGGTACAGGGGATTGAAGCCAGGGGCTTTCTACCTCTGAGCTACACCCCCCAACCCTTTTTATTTTTTATTTTGAAACAGAGTCTCACTGAGTTGCTGAGGCTGGCCTTTAACTTATGATCCTCCTTTCTCAGCCTCCCAAGTACTGGGATTACAGGCATGTACCACCATACCCGGCTAAGGCTATTTTTCTTCATTTGTAATTTTAGTAAATTTTGTAATTTGTCTTTCTTCATTCAGTTTAAGATCTTCCTGGCACTTGGTTTAATGAGTGATTTTCAAATATTACAACCAGGCAGATCAAAACTATAAAACTATACGGAACTCCTGAGATTACAGGAGGGTGACTTAGAAAGCAGAAAATAATACTTAATAATGGCATTAAATACTTACATAGCATACTTTTTTTAGCATAAAAGATACACATACATAAATACATAGATATATAGATAAATAGTGTTAATGGTTTGGATCTTAAATGTCCCCCAAGGTACATCTACTAGAAACTTGGCCATCAGCCTGTAATTCTATTGGGAGGCAGTGGGAACTTTAGGGGGTGGGGCCTGTGCAGGAAGTTGGGTCATTAGGGCATGCCCTTGCGGGGAATATTGGGACTCTGTCCCGTCCTCCCTCTGTCTTTGGTTTCTGGCCTCTATAAAGCGAGAATCTTTGCTCTACCATGTGCTTCCGCCATGATGCTCTGCCTCACCATAGACCAAAATGGCCATGAACTGAAACTTCTGGACTGTGAGCCAAAATAAATCTTTCTTCCTTATAAGTTAATTACCTCAGGTATTTTGTCACAGTAACAGAAAGCTGACTAACACAAGATATATATATATATATATACCCACATGCATACATACATATATACATCCAAAGATACACAGACAGACCCCTTTAATCCTCACAACAGCTCTAAGAGGTGAATGCGATTATTAGATCCACATAATGGAATCGGAAACTGGGGTACAGAGCGATTACTTTTCTTGCTCATGGTCACTAAGGTTACAGACTTCCTCCAGACTCAGTTGAATATGACTGCTCTGCCCTTAACAGCAGCTCCCCAGGCAGCTGTCTCTCTCCTGAAGTCTTCTAGCCTCCCACAAAATCGCCAGCACCCTGCCTCTTCCCCATCCCCAAATCCACCCCTGCCCCACAGTGCCCCTCACCTGTCATTCCCTAGTGATAGGTTGAAATCCTCGTATCTACTTAGTCAATATGAGAAGTGTGAACACCCTTCACCTGATTTTTCAGTACAGCTCCTCACTATCTCTAGTTCCCATTCCCATACAGAATGCAGCCAAAGGGACTGCTGAGATGTCTTCCTAATCCAGAAGGCAGTCTAACGCTGCTCCCTCGAGATAAATGGCAAACTGTTGAAGCTTTAAAATAGAAAGCCCTTGCTTCTGGTTGTCGAAGTTTCCAGAATACTGGGATCAGGTCTCAGAACACGCATTGCGTTGATAATAAAGTGAGTAAACCAATTTTAAAAGATACACCTATTTCATGGAAAGAAATGGCTAGAATAATAGTAATTGACTAATAGTGTCTCCCTCTGAGGACTCAGATTGGATGGAAAGATTTTCATTTTTTATTATAAACTCTTGCATTATCTGTTGCATTAGCCATAATTACTATAAATTCGTTCAACTTAAATTTAAATTATTTGAAATTTTTATTTTTAAAAATATGTGGAGCCGGGCGTGGTGGCGCATGCTTGTAATCCCAGTACTTTGGGAGGTGGAGACCGGAGGATCTGGGTTCGTGGCCAGCCTCAGCTCTCTCTCTCTCTCTCTCTCTCTCTCCCTGTCTCTCTCTCTCTCTCTACTTAGTGAGGCCCTCCGCAACTTCGTGAGACCCGGTCTCAAAATAAAGTATAAAAAATAGGGCCGGGGGCATAGCGCGGAGGTAGAACGCCCCTGCGTTCAATCCCCGGTACCGCAAAAAAAAAAAAAATATGTGGAAATATGGTCATTCTAACCATAACTATATAATACAAAGAAATAATGAATTAAGTGGATAAAATCTGACTGTAGCACAGCAAATAGTCTTTTTATTTTTTTATTTTTGCTTACTAAATTTAGAAGTACTATCCATATACTGTAGATTTGGCATTGAAAATTCGGTTTTAATATCATATTTGAATGAAACCCAACTCTGAATTTGAAATTATAACAAATTCTCAATCTTGGAGCAGAGTTTTTCATCCTTGGCAATTAAAACCTTGGCGAGTCCTATGTTTGATGTTATATTGGGAGCTGGGGGATCCAGAGCCTCAGCCCATAGAAAACCACATGAGCCCTTGTGGGCCTCACTTAGAACGTAAAGGCTGAGATGAAATTCTCCACAATGACTCCCCCACCCTGGTCCCTGAGCTTCAGTCACTCAGCAGAAACCTGACTGACACCATGTGCTCCAGAAAAAAAGGTCTGCCAACCCCAACAAGCCTAGGAGGATCACAGAAGTACTTGAATTCTTGGCTGGGCCAGCCGATTTAACAGCCTCTTTGTACAGGATGTTTTTATTTTTGATCCTATATCCCAGAAATTTGATTTTCTTGGAAAAAAATATGAATGAGGGTGGGCCTGCTTATTTCATTCTTCCTCCTCCTCCTCCTCCTCCTCCTCCTCCTCCCCCCCCC
>PVJS01056172.1:0-12432 GCA_004027185.1 Glis glis | reverse complement strand
GAGAGAGAGAGAGAGCTGAGGCTGGCCGCGAACCTGGATCCTCTGGTCTCCGCCTCCCAAAGTACTGGGATTACAAGCGTGCACCACCATGCCCGGCATGAATACTGAATTTTTATTGGAACCAACTTTGTATACTTGATTTAAACAAAAGGACAAATTAGAAAATATAACACATTAACCAATTTATTTCTCTTTAAGATTTTATAAAACAAAAAGGAAAATCCTTTTACACATCGATTCAACCACTATAAAAGTGGCCTTGGCTGCACTTGCCAGTAGCCTCAAGAGTTGCAGTGGAGATGCTGGACTCGAGCAGTAGGAGCGCCTTCCAGCGCAGCTCCCCACTGCCACTGCAGCCAGGCCTTGCTTTTTCTTCCCAGGCTGGTGGACTTCTCATGCACCCGCACTCTGTAGACTCTTGCTGCTCAAGGTGCGCTCTGGCAGCGTCAGCACCACCTGGGAGCTTGTTAGAAACACAAAACCCAAATGTCTGAAACCTGCTTTCTTGGGGGTTTTTATGCATGCTGGAGTTGGAGAAGCACTGATAGAGAAGACTTAATTTTGAATGAGTGAATGAGTCAATAACTAAGTGAATGAATGAACAAATGGAAAATGTGAGACCTTCTTTCTTTACTGTATACTTTTAAAGATACGTATTATCTGAAACTATCTTCTTAGAATCCTGATATCCAAATGATACAGTGAATTTTCCATTTGGGCAGAAAGGAACTGGCTTAGAACTCTCACCGTTTTCATCTTTTGAGTTCCCATCTGCTCACTTTTCCTTCTAAATAAAACCCTGCCTATCATGTAGGTGATCAACAGAACACATTCTGGGTCATAAACGACACTGAGCATTATCAACCTCTATTTTCCTTTCCTGCATCGTTTCCAAGCACCCCCTTTCTCTTTTAAGTATTAGAATTCATCAGAACTTTCTATCTCCATTCTTGTCTCGTGTACTCTTTCTTACTGATAATCTCTTGAAACCCTATAGTTATTTTTATACTTATCTTAAAATCTTGTTTCTAAGTTGACTTACTATAAGTCTGTAGTTCCCAGAATCACTGTGATCTTGAGTTCTAGGCTGTTTTCATGGACAAATCAGATTTTTTCCCTATTTCCGCTACCTCAAATCCTTTTACATCTTTGATTTGTAAGAATACCCTTTGTTTTCAGACAAGGTACCAACCAGAAATACTAAGGGAATATAGAATTTTATAGAGAGGGATAACAATTAGCCTCTGGTGAAATAACAGAGAACTTTGCAATCACAAAGGCAGTAATTAGAAGACAATGTAGAACTGGTGTCAAGAGATTTGGCACCAGGCAGTTCCAAGTCAGATCCCAGCTCTGCCACCCAAACTGGCTTAGTGACCTTGGCAAATTACATAGACTCTCTGCACCTCAGTTTTTTCATTAGTAAATTTGGACTAATCAACAATGAAGCCGGGCGTGGTGGTGCACGCTTATAATCCCAGTACTTTGGGAGGCGGAGACCGGAGGATCCGAGTTCGCAGCCAGCCTCAGCGCTCTCTCTCTCTCTCTCTCTCTCTCTACTTAGTGAGGCCCTCCGCAACTTCGTGAGACCCGGTTTCAAAAATAAAGTATAAAAAAATAGGGCTGGGGTTGTAGCACGGAGGTAGAACGCCCCTGGGATCAATCCCTGGTACCGCAAAAAAAAAAAAAAAAAAAAAAACAATGAAAAGAAATGATCCATACATGATGTTTTACCCCTAATAAGCACTCATTATATATTGGCAATTATTTCTGCATTTATACTCATCTGCATACTTTAGGCACTTAATACTTCCTTAGATATCTATAAAGGTTAAAATTTTATATTCCAGTAGAATAACTCATGGGGAGATACTACACTTGGAGCAGGTTTGAAAGAACAGCTGAGGAGCTTGGTGCCATGGCACATGCCAGTACTTGGAGGCTGAGACAGGAGGATCACAGGTTCGAGACCTGTGGCTGGAGGTGTAGCTCAGTGGTAGAGTGCCCCTGGGTTCAATCCTTAGTATAGGAAGGAAGAGAGGGAGGGAGGGAGGGAGGAGAAAATAAAGAAAAGCAAAGCTGGGGTTTCACAGCAGAGTAGCCAGGTTTATTTTGAAGGTCATCAACAATCAATTGACTCACCACTACCATGAGAATACTGTAACTGACTTCACAGGTGCTATTTGGAACAGACATTTTCATGTGAGGAACAAATGTGATTGTCAGGGAAGGGGTTAGTACCCATAGCCAAAGGACTGTGCACTAAGAAAACAAAGAATAAACAAGGTGTAGCACTTGCATGGCAGGTGAAAGATGAATGGGGTAGTTAAGCAAGGCTCTCGAGACCATAATGTATGATTGGAAAGCATACATTGACTATGTATATTGTGCTTGGAGAAACAGGTGAGGTCCCCATGGGCTGTCAAATGCTGGATAACGTATTAGCAAGAATGGTATCATGTTAGCATTAGTGATTCCTTTACTCACCATTAGCTAAGGCAGGAACCTTTCCTCTATACAAGGATTTCCTGACTCGTGAAGTTTCTTTTTTGCTTTCCACAGTATACTTTTCTATGCTATATACAAAAATGTCATGATTTATTTAGTAGGGAATCTATTTCTATTGTCCCTTGGAAATTATTCTTTAGCTTATCCAAGAGATATAAATTCATTTTTGCATTACGAAGTCACAGTTGTTCATTCCCTAGTCTCAGTTGATATAAAGCTGTAGCATTTTGGAAACTGTTTGCCAAGCATCCTTCATTTTCAGCAATGGAATCTAGCCCATAAGGCTGTTCTGTCTTGTAAGCAATTTTCCTTTAGGTGAGTGCCAAGGACGCTGCAGTCCTTTTGCATCTTATGTCCTTATTTATTGACAAATGAAGACTGTTCCACAACACTGTTGTTTCCTTAATCTCTGTTATCTGTGTTGAGGCTGAACAACAAGGGGCAATATCCTTTTATATAGGCAAGGTTTCTTCCAAATTGGCCATCCAGTTCAGATTAGAACTGAGATTTTGACAAACAATGTCACTGTCAATTTAATATAACCTGTTGTATTAGTGAGCTTTGCCATGACCAAAATAACTAATAAGAACAAATTATCAGTTTATGATAATTTATGTATTATAATATATTATTCTATTTTTATATTTTTATGATAAATAGTTTTATCAGAATGTGCCCATTAATTTTTGTACCAAATGCGTACTGATTTTAATTGTATTTAGAATTCAAAGCACTTCATTTGATTCTCTTTGAACCTTGTACTATAGGACATTTTTATTAATATACTTTTATTGGTGCATTGTAATTATACTTGATAGTGAGGTTCAATGTGATACAAAAATACATTCACACAGGATTATTCTATTTTGGAGCATTTAGGTTATTACCAATTTGATAATACTACAAATATACTAAGATGAGCACTTTTATGTGCAAGACATTTTACTTTTTAAAAATATTTCTTTAGAACAGCCATAGAATCTGGATTACTTGGTCAAAGAGTACAGTTTTCAAAGTTCTTTGTGTATGTATGTGTTTACACACACACACACACACACACACACACATATTAGATAACCCCCTTTTTTTTGAGGTACTGGGGATTGAACCCAGGGGCATTCTACCTCTGAGCTACACCCCCAGCCCTATTTTTATTCTTTATTTTGAAACAGGTTCTTGCTAAGTTGTGGAGGGCCTCACTAAGTAGCTGAGGCCAGCTGCAAACCTGGATCCTTGGGTCTCAGCCTCCCAAGTACTGGAATTACAAGCATGTGCCACCACGCCCGGCTTAGATAAACCCTTTACAAAAATATATATAAATTTACATATCCACCTTCAAGGTAAAAACGACATGTCTCTTTTCACCCTTGAAAGTTATACCCTTATTTAAGGATATGCATATTTACAAAGGTTATAAATAGATGGTATTTCCTTGTTGTTTTAGCCATATAGTATCTTATGGTTTGACTTTTCACTAGGATAGCTTTTCTTTAGGTTTATTTACATAGGACTAATTTGAGGCTTAAAGGAAGAGTTTTCTGAAAGACCCACCTATGGGAATAGGGCTTAGCAATTTGTCTAAACACACACATATTTATATGTTTATTTATATGTGTATATGTATCTATATCTCTCTATATATATTTACCTCATGTTAGTAAAGTCTGTAACCTCACAATACAGCCATCTCACTAGAATGCTGATCTGTCAGTCCACTCTGGGGTTTTTAACACAAGGGAGACTTCTTGATGAAGTTTTTATATAAGAAAATAATAATAACAGTAACAGTAATCTTAGCTAAATTTATTAATGCTACATGTCAAGTGCTGTTTAGGGTTTTATAACTACATAATCATCTCAATAACCTTTGAAACAAGTAGAATTCTTATTTATGGATTATTAAACTAAGTTTGGAGAGCTACTTGCCAGACATTAAGTGGTTGGCAACTGCTGAGCTAGAAAGTTTGACTCTGGAGTCTACCCTCTTAGTTACTACAGTATGATGCTATAATTTCTCTTTTGATGGAATCTAAAGTGGAATTCATTGATATTAAACTCTAGATACGATTGACTCCAATTCAAAACAAATTTATTAGCAGTTGTGTCAAATAATGAGTAAACATTTCAATATATTTTTTAACTAACACTTATTGGCACTTATGTATATCAGGTACTGTGATAGAGGCTAGGATATAAAGACAAATATGCATATCCCCTTTTTGGGGGGACTATACATCCACAGATGATTAGAAAACAATATGATAAATACTTTACTGCGTGTAAGATTAGAAGAAGTAGCGCTGAAGTTGTTCTGGGCTGACCAAATAAAGCTTTACTAAAGTAGTCCCATTTAAGTAGAGTCCTATAGGATCCATGTTTGCCAAGAAGATAACGATGGAGATGTATGTGTGTGAGGAGGGTGGAAGCGTATTAAAATAGCCTATTAAGGCCGGGCGTAGTGGTGCACGCTTGTAATCCCAGTACTTTGGGAGGCGGAGACCGGAGGATCCGGGTTCGCGGCCAGCCTCAGCGCTCTCTCTCTCTCTCTTTCTCTATCTATCTCTCTCTTTCTCTCTCTCTACTTAGTGAGGCCCTCCGCAACTTTGTGAGACCCAGTTTCAAAATAAAGTATAAAACATAGGGCTGGGGGTGTGGCGCAGAGGTAGAACGCCCCTGGGTTCAATCCCCGGTACCGCAAAAATAAATAAATAAATAAATAAATAAATAAATAAATAAATAAATAAATAAAATAGCCTATTAAAAGAGCACATTAAAGGAAGCTTGAAAGAGTGTGATGCTCAGGAATCTACAACTGTTGAATACTGCATTTGGGTGAGATGAGATGGAAAAAGTGGTCCCACGTGAGAATGTGAGGGGGTTTTGTCCATGTTAAAAATGTTGGACTTTATCCTGTAGAAGTCACAGCTCAAATATCTATTAGGTATCAGGCAGACAAGGTCAATGAGTGAATCAAACTACTGGGAGTGGTGGGAACTATAGAAAACAGAAAAGCACATGCCACAGCTAAAGGGAATAGCTGCTTCTCAGCTCATGTAGCTTGAATCCAGGGATTTCACATCCTTTAGTTTTTCATAAAAATTCATAAATCCAGGTTATATGTGAAATCTATACATTTTAAGGCTCTGAGGTAGGATGACAATGAGTCTGGAGGGCATCTTGACCTTGAGAGGTCAGGATATTCAGGTCAAAGTGATTAACTTTTACAGTTCTCTTAACAAGACTATTAAGTATAACATGTTAGCAGAGTTTTTAACAGTGCGGAGGCCGAAGTTCAGAGATGTTGAAAAACATTGCTTAAGCCTTTTCATCCAATTAGTGGCAGAACTGAAATTGTTAAGTCTTCCTTCGAGTCAATGTTACTTTCAGATAAGACCAAGAACTCCTGAAATACCAATACTGCATCTCCTTACTTTAGTTCCTGAGTGCTCTTATGTTACAGGAAACACAAAACAAAACAACAACAAAAAACAACATAGCATTAGTAAATCATGCCTCCATACTTGAAGGAAACAATCAAAAAAATCAATATTAGGAATCATCAGAAAATAATTGAGTCTTATGTATGAGTCATAAGAATGAGGGTAATATGCATCTGCATTCATGTAGTACACATTCCTCATGATGCTCCGACCTGTGCCCAAGTTCAGTGGTTTGCATAAAATCACTGAAATGGAAGAAAGATTTGATATAAAAACAGTATTGGGCTATAAGTTTCTACTAGGTGACTGAGAGTGGCCATAGGTGATCCTTGACTGGTGGCTATATCACTCTAGTCTCTGCCTGGCTGATCACATTTCTGCCTCCTTTTTTGGGCCTCTGCTATTATCTCTTTCCCTTCTCAGACATAGCATTTAAGGCCTACCCTCATAATCCAGGGTAGTCTTACCATCTTAAAACCCTTAACTTAATCCCATCTGCAAAGACTCTTTCTCCAAATAAAGAAACATTTACAAACTCCAGGGACTAAAACTTGACATGTTTGGATGGCCATTATGCAACTTACTACAGACAGTATAAGGTTTGCTTCAATGACTAAAGGTGTGTCTTTGACCATGAGGCACAGCTCTAAAGAAAGTCTTTACTTTGCATGATGTCCAAACCAGGGTGGTAGTGTCAACCGTCAGGCTTTAAAGGTAAAGCATGATTACTAATAGAAAGACACATCGCTCCACTACAAGTTAGAAGGTGATGTTTCCTATGACACTGAGGCAAGGAAGAGGCTTGGGGATGCTCTATTGAGAGTGTTGGGGCTGCTCTATTGAGAGGCGACAGTGCCAGGAAGATGCAGGCTGAAAAATGTGTCTGTGTCTTTAATCATGTGATGACACATGATTAAAGTTGGGAGCCACTGGATGGAATAAGTTAGCTGGGAAAACAGATGTGTCTGAGAGAGGCTCAGACAACATGAATTGGTTTCATGTCTTAGTTCCAGTTCCTGTCTTACCTCCCTGCCCTTCTGCCCCACAACCCAACTAATTCAAGCCAAAATTATATATACATGACTCAGTCTTTTCTTTTGATGAAGTATCTTTTGGCATATCCAAAGGGTCACTTGTCCACAAAGTTATCAGTGACCCTGCTCACATTTATCAGCATTATCTCCTGTGCACTGAGTCATGTGGGCTCCTTCCTAAAATAGTTCTCCTTATCGCTTTCCCTAGAGCAAACATGCATCTGCCTGCAATGAGCGAAGCATTTCCCACTGAGCACAAACTCCCATGAAAACCAAACCAAAATGTAAAATGAAAGCACAGAATTTATTGAATTGTAGAACCACTGCCTTAATGCTTTTAAGTCTTAGAAACATGTTGACTATCACAGTGGTTCGGCCCTTTTTTGAACCTGAGCAATTTATTGAGTAATGAATCAGGTGTAAACAAGATATACTGTGCAGTGCCCACGATCTTTCAGTAGCCACTAGAGTGTTGCCTGGTTGCCTGGTGGGTAGTTGTGGTTCTCTAGAATGGCTTAAAGTAAATGAATGACAGTGCTCCCTCATGGAAGTGGACTGAATAATTGTCACATTGATCAACTGCTGTTCTGCTTTGAGGCTATTGAGATATCTTTGTGTGCCTCAACATCATTTCCTCTGTGGTTTCCTGATGCTGAAAACCTTTCCTAGTTAAACTTATATCATACTGTATAAAGAGTGATAATGAGTATTAAACATATGTGATAGTCAATCTAGTTTGTCAACTTGACCTGATCATGACACACCCAAGATCATGTGACTTTGGGTGTGTAACAGCAGATTAAACAGAAAGCCTGCCCTGAATTTAGGCAGCAGGATTCTGATAGGTGCAGGACTTAGATAAAAGAGGGAGAAGCCACGTAGAGCAACGCGCGACTCTTTCTGAAGAAAACGCATCTGCTCTCACCTGATAACGTCGGCCTCCGGCTCATAGAACTGGAACTTCGCCGTTTCTCTGAAGAGCTTCTTGATCTTCTGCTCTCGTCTGAGATCTTCGGCCTCCAGCCCTTTGAACTGAAACTTCGCCATCGTTTCTCCGAAGAGCTTCCTGATCTTCACGTCTTGGACTGGGACTGAATTAGTGGTTGCTCTGATCCTAAGACTCCAGCTCTTAGACCGTTTGACCAGCTACTGGTTCCTCTGACTCTCCACGTGCAATTAGAACTTGGGACTACATTGCTTCAAACTGTAAGCCCATCTGATAAATCCCTTTTTCAAATATACTCATTCTGTGAATTCTGTTAATCTAGTGAACCCTGTCCAATACAACATATGTGGCATGCATGACTTTATTAAAGAAGAAATTGTTAAACAAGCAGATTTTAATACTTTGTTTCATCCTGCTGTCCTTCATACTCCTGAATGAAAGCCTTACTACACCAAATAAGAAGATGCCTTACTGCAGTTAGATCAAGGATTTAATTTCCATGGGTTCACTGCATACTACCATCAAGGAGAGGGAGAAAGACATCCATAAAATATTACTTACATTTTACTTACTGACCTTTTTAGGAAACACTTGTGCCAACAGAAGAAACAAAAAATTGCGAATGGCAACCATTTGAAATATTTAGTATCCCAAATGTTTCTTTCTCCTTGTGTCTTTGTGACATCCACATCAGGAACACTGGACTTTTAGTACAGTGGGAAATAGTCTGAGTACTTTAGAGATAGTATAGTGTGGTAGAAAGATCACAGGCTCTGCCATCAGATACTTTTTTCCTTCTATTCATGATACTGTTCAAATCATTTTACCTCCCCCCCCAAATCTGGATCTTCATCTATAAAATAGACTGCTCACAGTACAGATGAAATGAGCTAGGATGTGCAAATTGCCCCCTCAATAGTAGGCAGGTGCCAAGGACTATCCTCTCATACTCCCTCTTCCCCCCTGCTTTGTAATGGGGATTGAACCCAGTGTTATTCTGCCTCTAAGCCACACCCCCAGCCCTATTTTATTTTTTATTTTGAAATAGTGTTTTCCTAAGTTGCCAAGGATCTTGCTGAGTTGCTGAGACTGGCCTCAAACCTGTGATCCTCCTGTCTTAGTCTAAGTACTGGGATTACAGTTATGAGACACCACACCAGCTAGATTGTCTAACCCTGACATGCCACTTAGAAAACTCTGTCCACTCAGAGTCACCTTTTTGCTCTTTTTTTTTTGTCATGCTGTGTTTTTGACCAACTGACTCTTTTCCTTTTCACATTCTTTCAGTTACTTTAGTCCCTGAGAGATTAGAGTGGTTTGCGGTGATCCACATTTAAGTGTTGATTTCTTGATCAGCAAATGAATGTTAATGGAAAAGAAAAGTTTACTTCAATAGTTCTGAAAAGGACCAAGAGCTATTTTATTAGGTCAAGTAGATGGCTTCTGCCTCTCAGACATGACTCCTAGAATCTTCAGAGTCTCTGGGGAGAAGAGGACTAAATCCAGTTTAAAAAAAAAGAAGAAGATGATACATTTACAACCTTCTAACCTGTTTTTAGAACTAAGAAGAACTCATGGTTTTCTCACTGGGCAACTGGAGAATTCCTAAGAAGGAAGGAGTTCCATGATTCTTGTTAAGTGAAGACAGGACACAAAATCACACTGCTCTCCACCTCTTGGAATGGTTCCTCTCACAGGATCTTGCAGGCCCCTGTGCTGGAAAGAATGCTTTCTCAACTTTCACCAAAATTTGTAGCAACTGGTTTGGGGGTAATTTAATTAACAGTCCCACTGCCGAGGAGGATTGAATTAAAGATGTAAGTCTGGACTTCTAATATCCTGACTTTAAAGTTCATAAATCACTTATATATTTCACTGGGTCTATTGCATTTCCTATTTTACTTAATAGTTGTTATTCTTCTTATTTCCTGGGCTAATTAATCTTGGGAAAGATTGGAACATCAAATTAAGCCTTAAGAAATGTAAGCTTAAAGAAGACACACAATATCTGGGGGACCTCTGTGAGAATGTGGAAGACTACATGATCAGAGAAATCTGCAGATTCACGAAGTTGCGGAGGGCCTCACTAAGTAGAGAGAGAGAGAGAGAGAGAGAGAGAGAGCGCTGAGGCTGGCCGCGAACCCAGATCCTCTGGTCTCCGCCTCCTAAAGTATTGGGAATACAAGCGTGCACCACCATGCCTGGCCAGATTCAGAATTGATCAGAGAATATGCATGCAGAGAATGCAGGGAAACTAGTATTTTCTATAACTTTTGTCTTAGAACTTGGAGTTTATGGACTATAAGAAATTAAGACAAAACAAAGATCCTAAGTGAGAGATTAAAAACAGAATTCAGACTAAAGCTTGGACATCCAAAAGTCAACATTCTTGGTAGATGAATTGGTGAAAACAAAACAAACAAACATAAACTCATATTTTAAAACCTGCACTAAAAATTGAAGGGGGAAACCTTAAAGATTCTGGCTTGTTTTCACTTTGGCTCTTGTAGGAATGATGTGAAGAGGAAAATCTCCCATGAGGTGGCTTAGATATAAACCTACTATTCTGCATACAGGGCAGGAATTAATTCCACTCGAGGCCCAAAAATGCTCAAGCAGAAAATTTAATTTTTGTGGTCCTATTTTGGTGGTGCCCCTGAGCACTTGGAAAAAGAAAATGCAAATCATCTCTGGATAAAGCACAACTACACAGCAGACAAATTAAATATTAGATACAGTGGAAGGGACACAGTGGGGGAGAGAATTTATGATCTGAGACATAGGTATAAATGAATTTAATTAGAACTCATTCCAAAAATACAAAGAATGCAAATATAGGAGATACGGAGACATGTAGAGTGATCAAGTCTAATATATAACTAATGTGGGTATAATATATATGTACGTGAAGTTACTGGAAAGGCTAGAGAGAAGAGAGACAATATTTAAACATGGTTGGGAAGTTCTCAAAACTTTTGGAGACTTCATTTCTCAGATTCAGGAGTTTCTGAAGACCAAATAGATTAAATAAATATTAAGTAGATTAAAAAGGGGGAAATTGATGCCTCGACTGATGGTGGTTAAATTATAGAATGCCAAAGATATAGAGAAGACTTTAAAATCTGCCAGAAAAATACATATGGATTACCTGCAAATCAATGACAGTGAGACTTTCAGCTGACTTCTTGGGAGCAACAGTAAAAATCAGAAGATTGTGGAATAATATCATCAGTATGCCAACAGAAAACAACTGTCAACTGAGAAATGTTATAACCAGGACATATCCTTTTAGAATAGACAAAAAATAAACTAAGTTTCAGGAAGATAACAGCCAAGAGAATTTACTATGAGCAGACAACTAAGAAAATTCTAAAGAATATTCTATAGAAAGAGGGAATACAGCCACTGAAAGCCTAAAATTAAAAAAAGAAATGGTGAGCAAAAAGTATTATAAACATGTAGTAAGTTAAAAACTACTGATTTTGAAAAACAGTATGACAACATCTAATTTTTAATAAAAAAAAAAAAGAGAACCAGAATACCAAACAAAATGGCATGTAACTGTGTTCCCCCAACTTTGTCCTGAGGTGCCGGTGGCATCCCCATGGATATACAGGGGCACCGTACGCAGGATGCTTTATTTTGCAGGGAAATATATCAACATCTGTTGGCCACAGTGCAGAATGCTAGTTTAAGGTAGTCCACAGTTTCAACATTTAATCACACTATTTGCCTGTGTGTGTGTGTTACTGGCTGGGGATTGAACCCAGGGGCATTCTTCCTCTGAGCTATACCCCCAGCCTGATTTTTTATTCTATATTTTAAAACAGGGTCTCACTAAGTTGTGGAGGGCCTCACAAGTTGCTGAGGCTGGTTGCGAACCTGCGATCCTCCTGTCTCAGCTTCTCAAGTGCTGGGCTTACAAGTGTGCGCCACCACACCTGGCTTATTTACCTTTTGATGATACATCTTTGTGTGTGTGTGTGTGTATGTTTATGGGGATGGAACCTACTGCTTCTCACATGATATGCGAGTGCTCTACCAGGGCTACTACACCTGCAGCCCTTCAGTGATATATTGGTCAAACTGGGTTTTTGGATGGATATTGTCATGAAAACAAAAGCAAGCACCAAGAGAAAATCACTATGAAACAAGAAATATGATGGAAGTATATGATTTTATTCCCAGATTTAGCAAGTAGTTCAGTGCCTAACATGTACATAGACAATTAGAAAGCAATTGTAGTTATTTAGAGATGAAATAAAATATTTTTCTTTAATTTATACCTATTACTTTTTTTCCAAATGACTATGAAGTTATTACAGCATACATACATTTTAAGTTGCTTTTACCTAATTACTTCATATACAAAACAAAATTACTTAATAAAAAGAAGAAAGGCTTTTCTTTTTGCCTAAAAACATTGTGAAACAATTACTGATAGCCGGGCGTGGTGGTGCACACTTGTAATCCCAGTACTTGAGAGGCTGAGACCAGAGGATCC
>PVJS01056171.1:0-12432 GCA_004027185.1 Glis glis | reverse complement strand
AAAAAAAAAAAAAAAAAAAAAAAATATATATATATATATATATATTTAAAATATACGTTTTTAAAAAGATTTAGGAAGCCAGGCGTGGCGCATGCTTGTAATCCCAGTACTTGAGAAGCTGAGACCAGAGAATCCAGGTTCGTGGCCAGCCTCAGCTACTTAGTGAGGCCCTCCACAACTTAGTGAGACCTTGTTTCAAAATAAAGAATAAAAATTAGGGATGGGGCTGTAGCTCAGTGGTAGAATGCCCCTGGGTTCAATCCCTAGTACCGAAAAAAAAAAAAGATTTAGGGCTATTTAGATTTTCTATTTTATTATGCTTTGAGGTATGTTTCAAGGAGTTGACCCATTGTTTCTCAGTTGTGAAATGTGTTGGATAAGGTTATTTATAATATTGCCTTATTTTCCTTTTATTATCTATGAAATCTGAAGTGATAGTCTCCCTTTCATTTCTGATATTGTTCGTTTGTGTCTTTTTCTCCCCTCTTCATCAGTCTATCTGGAAGTTTATAAAAAATAGTTTTAGTGATTAAACTTTTAAAAATAATAGCTTTTAAAAAAATAATATCTTCAGCCGGGTGTGGTGGCACACACCTGTAATCCAGTACTTAAGAGGATCACAGGCTTAAGACCAGACTCAGCAACATAGTGAGACCTTGTTTCAAAATCAAAAGTAAAAAGGGCCATGGGCGTAGCTCGAAGGTAGACTGCCCCTAGGCTCAAGCCCCACTACCCAAAAAATTAAATAAATAAAAATAATAGCTTTATTGAAATATAATTTATATACCATACAATTCACCCATTTAAAGTGTTTAGTGACTTTTTGTCTATTCACAGAGTTGTACAACTATTACCCCAGATTCAGAACATTTTCATTACCCCCAAAAGAAACTCCATACTTATTTCTTCCCACCTCCCCTAGTCCTAGGGAATTGCTACTTTCTGTCTAAATAGATTTGCCTATTCTAGATATTTTATATACATATGAAATCATATAATATTTGGTCTTTTGTGACAGGGTTTTTTCATTATGATGTTTTGAAGATTCATCCATTTTTGTAGCATTTCTTTTTATTGCCAATTAGTATGTCACTGTATCATTTTATTTATCGATTTATCATTTAATACACATTTGAGTTGTTTTCACCTTTTTTTTCTTCTTCTTTTGGTACTGTGGTAATACTGGACAAATACAATAAAGCAGCAAACCCAATCATGTCAGTAGGTTTGTCTGTCACTCAAAAATAGAGATCATATATTAACTTAATACTCACTTTTGCAGCTTAATATTTTATTCTGCAAGTTACTATATAATTGGAATGTGCCAATGCCATAGTTTCTTTCATTGATTTTCATCTAGCAGACATTCAGCAATATCACCTTTCTTAATCTTCACTTTTCTTAAGAATTACCGTTATTAGCTGGGTGTGGTGGAGCACACCTATAATTTCAGTTCTTGGGAGGCTGAGAGAGCAGGCTCACAGGTTTGAGGACAGCCTCAGCAACTTGGTGAGATCCTGTTTCAAAATAAAAAATAAAAAGGGCCAGGGGTATAGTTTAGAGGTAGAATGCCCCTGGGTTCAATCCCCAGCGCAAAAAAAAGAGTTAACATTTATTAATCTTCTTTGGACAATGAAAGATGATAACTTAAGATGCTTCAGTGACTTTTTCTAGTCTGAAAAGCTAAATAAACTGCTTTTGACCTAATCACACCTATGTTTAAAATAAAATACAATTTATTTTCCTCTAAATTCTGAGTGATTGCAAAACGGCTATCACTTCCCTTGCCTAAGATACAGTAAATTCTTAATAAAGACAAAAGAAAGATAACTCATATTTTCATTTCTTCTTTATAATTTTACACAGTATTTTTTAGGGTAGATTCTTCTTTTCCATAAGTTAGAGAACTCTGTTACTAGTTTTACCTTTTCCAGCATCTCTAGACATGGATATTACAGCTGTGGGTTGAAAAAGTGAGTTGTCTTCTTCATTTTATTTTATTTATTTTTGTGGTACTGGGGATTGAACCCAGGTGCATTCTGCCTCTGAGCTACACCCCCCCCCCACCCTGTTCTATTTTTTATTTAGAAACAGGGTCTTGCTAAGTTGCTGACAGCCTCACTTAACTTGCTGAGGCTGACTGCGCATGAGCCTGCGGTCCTCCTGTCTCTGCCTCCCAAGTACTGGGATTACAGGCGTGCACCACCACACCCAGCTGAGTTGTCTTTATTTTAGTATAAGTATTTTCAAAATCTAGAATAAGAGTTTTAGAGAAATTTTAAAATATATAAAAGTTTTCGAAAAACTTTAAATGTTATTGCCATATAAGACAACAAAATGTGCTTCTTGTGCTTCCTTGCAAGGAAGTCTTTGGGATTTCAAATACTGATTTGTTTGGACAATAATGAGATTACAGTAATTATATCAGTTATAATTCTAAGGGCACAAACTATATTGTACTGACAAGAGTTCATCTTTAAACACACACATATTCATACCTAAAGCGTCCTACCTTAAACATTTTTAGGAAACATAAAAATACAGGTGCATACATTCTGCTTACCCATCAGAGTGGTGAATTCCTCAGAAGTCATGTAGCCTCTGAGAAACTCCACTACACACTGGTGGGAGAAAGAGAGAAAAAAGCGCAAATAATATCTAAGTGTTACTGTGAACATACTTGGAGATGCATGGAGATCTTAGGGCTCTCAGGGATATCTAGAGTGTATTTTTAGAATCACTAGTCTAATACTTTTGGATTATATTATAGAGACATTGAATCATACTTTGTAGAAATTACAGACTATACTCCTAGTAATATTAATTTCTTGTTTTAGCAGGCAGTTAATGTAGCTGAACTCAAACACCAAATTCAGTCTCCTTTGTTTAGTTCTTTGAATTCTAACAGCTGGCTTAGAGCCACCTCATACTTGCTAACTGCAGGGGTCAGCTTTGAGTGGAGTTTATGTGTGGAATTTGTGGGTCTACTTCCATGGTTCTCTCTCCTCTGGAACTTTTTACTTACTTCCTAGCCTATGTAGCAACTATAAATACTATCTTCTGTGTGTTTTACTCAACCAGTAGGTCTGTAGGTTTTTATCTACAGTGACTAAATTCTGATTGACCTTTATCCCTGTACCCTATCTGCAAATGTTCCAAGTGAAAAAGGGAAGTGAATGCTGGACTCATCTCAGTGTGCCTCCCTCTTCCAAAGAATTCTGGGTTAATGCTACCTGGCTGGTTTTTCTCCACTGTATTTAAGCAGTTGGGTGTGTGTGTGTGTGTGTGTGTGTGTGTGTGTGTGTGTGTGTACTGGGGATTGAACCCAGGGGCATTCTATCTCCATGCTACACCCCAAGCCCCCTTTTTTGTTCGTTTATTTTGAAACAGGGTCTCACTATGTTGCTGAGAGTGTCCTCAAACCTGTGATCCTCCTGTCTCTGCCTCCCAAGTACTGGGATTATAGGCATGTACCACCATGCCCGACCTATCTATCTATCTATCATCTATCATCTATCTATCATTTTGTGCATGTGTGTATGTGTGCGCGCGTGCATGCGTATCACTGGGGATTGAACCCAGAGGCTTTCCTCCGAACTATATCCCCAGACCTATTTTATTTTTATTTTGAAACAGGGTCTTGCTAGGTTGATGAAAGTCTCACTTTGCTGAGACTGTCCTCGAACCTGCAATCCTCCTGTCTCAGCCTACCAAGTACTGGGATTACAAGCATGCATCACCACACCCAGCTTCTATCTATGTATTTTAACCAGATTTTATAGTTGTTTTAGCAGGAGGATAAATCTGATACAAGCTATTTCCTCAGGTCTATAAGCAGGAGTTCTGGGCCCCAGGATTGAATTCATTTCTTCATATGTGCTCTAACTAGTGCAGAGTTGGATTATCATCTCCCTAAATAATATCTTAATTAGTGCTACTTAATATTGCATTAGGTTTTTGGCAGCTACATCCCACGATTGGCAAGAATTACACTAGTGGACATCCAGAATCTCTCTTCAACCACTGCCCCATTTGAATTGCCTGCTACTAAACCACATCTCCCTCGTCTAGTACTAATGCAGTATTTCTTTGTTTTTAAAGCTGAACACAGTACTTTCATTTATCCTTATTTAAGTCTGTTTTCCCTATCACTCAAGCCTCTTGACTCTTGTAAAGTTTGATATCTTTTTCTATTTTCTATATTCCTTTCAACTTTATGTTAGTAGAAGATCCTCTGTTTTGTTTCGTTGCCATTATGTAATAGCTTTGGAAAGCATTACCACTGTTCTGACAGTTAGTAGTAAATAGTTCTCTACTTCTTCAAATAAGAAAACACATAAAGTCAGGTTTTGTTATCCTCACAAAATAATTTTACTTTCATTATCAATTGTTTGAGAAAATATGTAATATTCAAAAGATGCTATGAATTTATATTTTTGAATGCTTATTTGGTCATTCACAGTAATTTATACAGATGAAAGATTATATAACCAAAGCAATTACATATTATATCCCAGTTTTGTCAGTTCATATTCTAATTCCAATTTTCCATATTTTAATACTCCAGTTTTATCAGTAAGCCTAATATTATTAATTACACCAATCCCCCACAATATAGAACCTACTTTAGGGTCAAGTATTGAATATAGTTGTCATATCTCTTTAGCCTTTAGTTTCTTGGTTGTGGTAAGGGGGTGGGTCTCGGTTCTTATTTAGCTTCAGTCTTAGGAAGGTCCTTTGTACTTAGGTCTCAGGGTGGGAGTTTTTCAGTGTTTCTGCCCCTACTCTCTAACCCCTACCTATGGCAGCCAAACCACCTTTATCTCTTGGTGGTGGATGACAGTTTGAATGATCTTGAGGAAATTCAGGTGGAAGATAAGCAAAGATTGGAAAGAAGATATGTTGAAACTAAGAGAGAGGTTTTAAATAAAATAAATTCTTTCTGGTCCTGTCCATTTGCTAGATGTGGGCTACAGATTTGGAATTGGGGTTTTTAGAAGCCAGTTCATATTGGGAAACAAGATCAGTGTCCCGATTTACAGCATCCCAAAGGCAAAAACAAACTAATTGCACATGGGAAGTATCATTTGGTCTGATACCAAGATCAGAGAGATATATATCCCTTGAGTCCTTATAAAGAGGACATTTATCGATTGACATCCTCAACAATACCTTTACTATAAATAGGACAGTCATTTCATAGGGCTGTTTTTTATAATGTCCCTGAATGTGAGCCACTTGCCTAATATTAAGTACACTTCTATGAGGTGCAGAAATTATTTGGTTTTGTGTCTGTTGTTTAGGCTTATGCTAGAGTAACATTGAAGACTGGCAAATTATTGTAGAGTCCTTCTTCAAATGATATTCTATCAGAAAGAAGTGGGGTTGTGGTGGTGTATATAGAGCACCACTAGCTCAGTGAGCTCTTTCTTTTTCCTGAGAGAGTCTCTGCAGTCTAGAGAAAATTATAAAGACTACTTGTCCATAAAAGAAAAATTGCTGGATTGGTGGATTACACAGCTTTAAGTAATTCTGCACAAATGTATCTGCCTGAACTGAATTTTGATTTTGTCCTCTGTTTAGTTTCTCAATTACATTATCTTAAATTGTTTGTGTGTGTATGTGTGTGTGTTTACTGGGGATTGAACCAGAGATGTTCTACCTTTGAGTTACACCCCCAGCCCTTTTTTATTTTCTTACTTTGAGAGGGTCTCGATAAGTTGTCCAGTTGCCTCAAACCTGTGATCCTCCTGTCTCAGCCTCTCAAGTACTGGATTACAGATGTGTGCCACTGTGCCTGGCTAAATCGTCACCAATTTTTAAAGCACCTTGCTTCATTATCATTCCATTATTCTCAGACATTGACCTTTCCGTTTACTTTACAAATAAACTTCTTACTGTACTTTCTACAAAAGCAGCAATTATACAACACAAAAAACCCAGCTTATCTACTTGTGTCAAATACGTGATCCTTTTTTTGTCTACTGCTATTATCTCCACTTGCCTTCTGGAGCCCGTCATTTCCTACTTTCTTTGGAACAGTGTTCCATTAGTTATTCCTTTCCTCTGGGTCCAATAACTTTGCTTCTCTATTGGTTTCTTTTCTGTAACCTTAGAAAGAAAACCCTACCTGGCAGCCTCTTTTCCTCTCTAGCTACCACCCCTTTTATCTCTTTTGCTAGGCTAAGCTTGAAAAAGTAGTTTACATTTGCTATACTCACTTTACTTCTCATACTTTTCATTTTAAAATTTACATAAATATATGAAAAATTATATAGCAATAAAACAGTAAAAACTTATATTTTACCATGAAGTTTAAGAAACAATATGCTGGGCACAGTGGCACACGCCTGTAATCCCAATACTCGGGAGGCTGAGACAGGAGGATCACAGGTTCGAGGACAGGCTCAACAATGTAGCAAGACTTTTAGCAACCTAGTGAGTCCCTGTTTCCATGCAAAAGGGTAAAAAGGGCTGGGGATGTAGCTCAGAAGTAGAATGCCCATGGGTTCAATCCCCCATACCACCAAAAAATAAAAAATAAATGTTTTGCTCATCTGGTAGGCATAAAATCTCACTGTGCTTTTTCTGTGAGGTATCATTCCATATATTAAATATCCATTTATGTTTTTCCTCCATCAAAATATTTCATGTGCATATCTTTTGCCCATTTTTCTATTGAATTGTGTTTTTCTTAACAATTCTTAGAAGTTCTTTATATGTTCTGGATAAAAATCTTTTGGTGGTTGTGTATTGTACACATTTTCTTTCAGTTTGTATCTGTTTTTTCCATTTTCAAGAATCTTAGCCTGGCTTGGTGGTACATGCCTATAATCCCAGTACTTGGGAAACTGAGACTGGAGGATCACAGGCACGAGGCCAGCCTCAGCAACGTAGAAGGGCCCCCAGCAACTTGGCCCTCAACAGTGACACCCTGTTTCAAAATTTAAAAAAGAACTGTGGGTATAGTTCAGAGTTAGAATGCCCCAGGCTTCAATCCCCAGTACCCCCCCAAAAAAACACTTTTAATAGAAATTTTTAATTTTAATGTGATATAATCCCCCCTTTTGAGATGTACTTTCTGTGTTGTTTAAGAAATCCTAAAGGTATTAACCTAGCTAGGCATGGTGGCGCACGCTTGTAATCGCAGTTCTTGGGAGGCTGAGACCGGAGGATTCCTGTTTGCGGCCAGCCTCAGCTACTTAGTGAGGCCCTCCACAACTTAGTGAGACCCTGTTTCAAAATAAAGAATAAAAAAAATAGGGCTGGGGGTGTAGCTTGGAGGTAGAATGCCCCTGGGTTCAATCTCCAGTACCGCAACAAAAAAAAGGTATTAACCTGCTGGGCATGGTGGCCCACACCTGTAATCCAAGTACATAGGAGGCTGAAGCAGGAGGATCGAAGGTTTGAGGCCAGACTTAGCAACTTAGGCAAGACCCTGTTTAAAAAAAAAAGGGCTGGGAGTGTAACTCGAGGTGGAGTGCCCTGGGTTCAATTGCCAACACAAAAAATAAAAAGAAGGAAAGAAAGGAAGACATTAACCTCTATTTTAAAAAAAAGTTCTTGCTTTTCATATTTTGGTTTATGTTCTGCTTGATTAGATTTTTGTTCAGTGTAAAAAAGTATTCAATTTTCCCCCATATGGCTAATCAATTTTCTTAGCACCATTTATTGCGCATTCCCTCTCTCCCTTACTGGTCTACAGCATCACCTCTTATGTATCAAGTTTACATATGTGCATGGGTCTATTTCTGGGCTCTCTGTTCTGTCTTATTGATCAGTGGCTTATCACTATACCAGTACTGCAGTTAAAGCTTTATAATGTTATCTGATTGGGCAGTATCCCTTTCCTGATTCTTTGCCAAACTTGTCTTTGATGTTTTTTATTCTCTCCCCTTCTCTGAAGTTTTAGAATTCATTTGTCAAGCTCCAAAGTTGGGATTTTGATTAGAAATGTAGATATAACTTATTACACAAATGTAGTCTATTCCAGACATTGTATAGTTACTGAAGCTTCAGGGTATCCAAATCTTTCTCTCTCTCTAAAAAAAAAAAAATATGTGTGTGTGTGTGTGTGTGTGTTTGTTTTGTTTTTGTGGTACTGGGGATTGAACCCAGGGACATTCTACCTCTGAGCTACACTCCCAGCCCTATTTTATTTTTTAGTTTGAAACAGGGTCTTACTAAGTTGTGTAGAGCCTCACTAAGTTGCTAAGGCTGGCCGTGAACCTACGATCCTCCTGTCTCAGCCTCCAAAGTATTGGGCTTACAGGCGTGTGCCACCATACCTGGCTCCAAGGGTATATTTCATTATCTTAAAGTAGAGTATTAATAATTAATTCCAAGTCCATCCTCAGCCTCAAATAATTTTCCTCCAGTTGCAAAATCTTAAACACCAATATAATCCCAAGATTTTC
Source organism: Glis glis (assembly GCA_004027185.1). NCBI lineage: Eukaryota > Metazoa > Chordata > Mammalia > Rodentia > Gliridae > Glis > Glis glis. The sequence continues at coordinate 4,015 of PVJS01056171.1, read as the reverse complement.
TGCATAATATAAAGCATTTAAAACACCAGTTCTTTAGTTATTAATAAACTCAATAAACTTAATAAACTCATTAGTTGGTATGTTTCTAGACAGAGTACAGAGATAATCATACATTATCAGATATTTCTTCTATACTGCTCCAAACATGTACCATAATATAAATAAACAATGAGAAAATATGTTGAAGATTCATTGTAAATGCAAGTACCAGCTGATAACCATAGTTTTTTTTTTTTTTTGCGGTACTGGGGATTGAACCCAGGGGCATTCTACCTCTGAGCTACACCCCCAGTCCTATTTTTTATTCTTTATTTTGAAACAGGGTCTCAGTAAGTTGCGGAGGGCCTTACTAAGTAGCTGAGGCTGGATGCGAAACTGTGATCCTCCGGTCTCAGCCTCCCAAGTACTGGGATTACAAGGGTGCTCCACCACGCCCAGGTCCTATAACCATAGTTTTTGTAACAAATATTCAGATAGCAACAACTTCAAGTGAGGAGCATTGGATAGATAAACTTGGAGAGCATTGACATCTTTGTAATATTTGGTCTTCTGTCCGTGACCGTGACTTTATTGTAAAACCATTTTAAAATTGATAATGTGCTAATTGAAGAATTGCCCATGTGAGATTTAGTGGTGAGAAGTGGGAGAAGGGGCTGTAATCTCAGTTATTATCCAGTAGTGACAAGGTGTATGGCAGTAAGCTAGCAGAGGAGCTCGCTATCAAATCCAAAGAAAAGATGGACAGTTTTTTCTTTTTGGCCCCTGAAACTCCAGAAATAGATGGCTGTGAAGCATTGTCTAAAGCCTTAGACTAAGCAGGAGGTGGCGGGAGAGAGTCTCAAAATGGATATCTCTTTGTATTCCCTTTGCTTGTAGTTACACAATGTGAGCATAGAACATGATCCTGTCTAGAAAGTAGCTGAGATACAGCTGCTGAGTAGACTGGATGGTCTCACTCAGATTCATAAGCACCTTAAATAGGCTTGCTTGAAAATTCCTGATGTTTATTTGAATAGTGATTGATGCATTAAAAAGGTACAAGTTGTAACATACTCATTTATTTGTTTTGTAACAAATATTCAGATAAGAATTTAAAAGTAAGGAACCTTGGATGGATAGATTAACCTGGAGAGAGTTGATATTCTTGTAATATTTGGCCTTCTATGACCATGGTTTTATTTCTCTAGTTATTTATATAGTTTTATAACTTTTGTTATAAAAATACATAGGTATATAGGCATATGATCGGTATTTATCGATATAATTGATGCTTGCTATCTGTTTTGGGTAGATATCCTTTATCAGATTTAAAGATTACACCAAATAGGCAGTGTCATGTGATGGTAAAGAGTCCAGGCTCTAGCCCCGCTGCCTGGATTCTGCTTTCTGCATTACCACTTGCTTGCTGTTTGACCTTCCTCAAGTCACTTTCTTTTTTGGTGGTACCAGCGATTGAACCAAGGAGCATTATACCTCTGGGCTACACCTCAGCCCTATTTTTTATTCTTTATTTTGAAACAGGGTCTCACTAAATTGTGGAGGGCCTCACTAAGTAGCTTAGGCTGGCCGGGCGTGTTGGCACACGCTTGTAATCCCAGTACTTGGGAGGTGGAGACCAGAGGATCCAGGTTGGCAGCCAGCCTCAGCTACTTAGTGAGGCCCTCCACAACTTCAAGAGACCCGGTTTCAAAATAAAGTATAAAAATAGGGCCGGGGGTGTAGCTCGGAGGTAGAACGCCCCTGCGTTCAATCCCTGGTACCACAAAAAAAAAAAAAGTAGCTGAGGCTGGCCATGAACCCAGATCCTCCCGTCTCAGCCTCCCAAGTACTGGGATTACAAGTGTACGCCACCACGCCCGGTCCTCAGGTCACTTTCTGTACTACAGTTTTCTCAGCTGGATAATGGTGACAATAATAGTCCCCATTTCATGCAGTCGTTGATAAGATTAGTTAATTTGTGATAAAACAGGGTTAAATGAGTTAATATATATTAAAAACAGAACTGTGCTTGGCATGTTGTAAATGCTATGTATTAGCTATTTTTACAGTTACCGTTACAATTTCTCACTTGTTAAGAGATTATTTTTCTTTTAAAATTGTTAACAAGCATTGAATTATTTTTAACTGATGTTTGACAGATTCTTTGGATTTTGTTCACACATTAATATTTGTTGAGCTTAAGAGTTTCAGATATGTGCTATGACTAGAATTTAATTAGTATGACTTTCTAAGGCTTGGCATATTTGGCAGTAGTTCCCATTTTATATTTATTTCTGGACTGCTTTCTATTAGCTCTGTTGATGCCCACCTTACTTTCCTAACCATCAAAACATGTAAGCGTATTATAGTCTGATGCCAGGAAAATGTGTTCTTACACTTAGTGCAACTTTTTAATGGGTGCAGACTACTTTGTCTGTATTTTGCTATTTTACCAACAGATCAGCTGTCCATTTATGATTCTGAGATTAAGTGAATAGAATCAGTTTAGTTACCAGATGAAAAAGCAATTTTGGGAGAATTTACTAAGACAATAAATTTTGCCTCTTAGTTTTTTGTTTTTTTTTTAATTCACTATTATTGAAAAGTCTGTGTAGGAACAAACTTCATAGAGTTATTTGTATACAGCTGGGACTGTATTTATGAGCTGCCCTCTAACTTGCTAAAAAGCTGAAGATTGACAACCACTTTCATACTGCATTATCTAGCTTGGCTTTTAACTCCAAGAGAATTGTGTTCACAAATTGATGCTCTGTTCCTTTGGGGTTGGTATAGAAGCATTAAATTGTACTAAAATATTCATATGTGAGTGCATTTAGCTGAAAGCAATTGATGTTCTATTCCCAAGAGGACAAAGAGAAATGCTGTATGGACCTGCAGTCCAGAAAACACCCTAAGCATGCTTCTTAAAGGTAATTACATGACCTGGATGATCAAAGCCCCTACAGTGAAGCTTAAAATGACAAAAGAAAAGTTGTAGAATTTACAAACTACGGTTTGGATATATAAAATTGTTTGGCTGTGCAATTTAATTACCCAAAATTAGGAGTTTGGTTTGTTTTCTCAGCTAATTTTTATTAGACTGCTTTCACTAAACATTAGTAAAATATCAGTGAAGTTTATATCCATTACCATGTCATTATCTACAGTTAATAGTTTTAAGTTTCAGAGATTTGATTGAATTCTTTTTTTACACATATGCTATAACTGCTTGAAAGCATGCCACAGATATGATAAATGGACGTTTTGTCGTAAGTCAATCTGATTTAACAGCTGGCATGAAAATCAGTAAGAGTAGACAGCAAATCTTTGCTGTAGCTATCTTGGTGTGGTAACTTGAATAAAAGTATTATAAAATTTCTGTTCTGAGAAACCAACACTATGTAGTTTTGGTTCTTTCATACAAAACCTTTTTTCATGCATAGCTTCAGGTATGATAAACATGCTTATGAATATCAAGAATGTAGGACAGTGTAGTAAATGGAAATGTTTATTTGATGAATAATTTGTCATTTAGCATAGGTAGTTCAATACGTGTATTCACTTTAGGGCCAAAGATATGAGTACTAAGATGTACAAAAGAACATATTAATAACTTAGTTAAACTATATGTTAATATTAATCAAACTTAGTCTGAAAGGGAATTTGAGAAACGGTATTTGGGGAAGGGGGAATTTCCTTAAAGTGAGATTACTCTAGAGGACCTCTAGTTAGGTTGAATACACAGTGAATTTATTATTTTCATACTGGCATTATCGTTTTTCCATAATATTAGCTCTATTCCAATTCTTACTTTAGAAGGTGATTTTAAAGGATGTGTTGTATAACTTGGGCTGAACTTCACAACTCGGATTTTTTTAAAAAAATAAATATTTTTAGAACAGTTTTAGATTTATAGGAAAATGGTGAAGATGGTGCAGATAATTTTCATAAATACTATACTTGGTTTTCCCCATTATTATTATCATTGTATATGAACTATATATATATATATATTTTTTTTTTTTTTTTTTTTTTT
>PVJS01056170.1:0-12433 GCA_004027185.1 Glis glis | reverse complement strand
CTCCTTCTCCTCCTGTTCCTCCTCCTGTCCCTCCTCCTCCTCTTCCTCCTGTTCCTCCTCCTCCTCCTCCTCCTCTTTTTCTTCCTCTCCTCCTCCTCCTTCTTTGTACAGCGGATTGAATCCAGGGGCATTTTTACCTCTGAGCTATACCAGCCCTTTTTATTATTTTTTTTTAAATTTCAAAACAGGGTCTTTTGCTAAATTTCTGAGGGTCTTGCTAAGTTGCTGAGGCTGGCCTTAAACTTGTGATCCTCCTGTCTTAGTCTCCCAAGTACTGGGATTACAGCTATGCGCCATCACCCCTGGCTATACATGACTTTTTAAATTTAAATACATTTGCCGGGCATGGTGGCACACGCTTGTAATCCCAGTACTTGGGAGGCCGAGACAGGAGGATCTGGGTTTGTGGCCAACCTCCAGCTACTTACTGAGGCCCTCCACAACTTAGTGAGACCCTGTCTCAAAATAAAGGATTAAAAAACAGGGCTAGGGGGGTGTAGCTCGGAGGTAGAATGCCCCTGGGTTCAATCCCCAGTACCACACACACACACAAATTTAAATACATTAAAATGAAAGACGATTTAAAGCTTTCTCAGCGGCACTAGCCAGCATTTCGAGCACACAGTAGCCACACAGGGCCAGTGGCTACCGTATTGGATAGGGTAGATACAAGACATTTCCATCATCACAGTCTGTCTGCTGGCACTGTCCCCCAGGTCTCCCTCACAGAGATCTGTCCCATCTCTGTCTCCTCCAGAACAACCTCCTTCCCCAGCCCCGGCTCACAAGGCCTCGGACTTGTGCATCAAAGCTCACCACATCTGACAACCAAGCCCCTGTGCAAATGGGGCCAGCCAGGGACTTCTTGCCACCCCTGGGGACCCATCTGTCTCCCCAACAGCTTGCAAACCCCAGCACTTCCCTCCCCACCCTGGGCATACAGAGGCAAGAATGTCCTCTCTCCCCAGGTTCTACAAGATTCACTGGTCTCCAGGATGCAAGACCTCTACAAAGAGGGGGTTGGAGAAGGGCCTCTCTTACTCTCTCTAATGTGTTCTCATTCAGATGAGCCCACAGGAAAATCAGATACAGTGGCTCACTCCCCCAGGCCCTCGCATCCTGGTTCACACACTGCACCACCCACTTCCGCTCACAGAATCAGGAGACACAATTGCAGCTGGACAGGCCCCCGAGAGCACCTGGCCCAGCTTCTCATGTGAAGGGGAAGCAGACCCCAAGAAGGAGAAGACCGTGCCCAGTGGCTGTGTACAGCATCCATCTCGGCCTTCGACAAGTACTGAATCACTCTAAGCAATGAGCAACGGACAGGAACGAACTGTATCAAGCACTTACTATGCGTTAGGTGCTTTACAAATCACATCAGCTTGTGTATTTACCACTGGTTGCTAGTTTCAGATCAGATTCTGAGGCTCAGAGGGGTTAGCCGACTTGTCTCAGGCCACACAGCTAGTAAGAAGCAGAGCTAGGATGCAACTCAGGTCAATCCGACTCTGTCACCGGAGTGTTTCTGTGCACAGAGTGAATCCTGGGCCCACTCGGCAGGAGGGCGACCTGGGAGGTGGGCCAGGTTGGGAGCAAAGGGAGAAGCTAGTAGAGAGAAGGGTTCGTACGCAGCACACACGATGTTACACCGTCCAGTGTTCACGGCCACTGTTTCGGACACTGTCTGCAGGTCTTAAAATTCGAGTCTTAGAAGTTCTCACTTGTAAGAAGAGCTTGTAAGATCCGCTTAAGAATTTTTGTCTCAAGATTTACTTCCCAAGTTCACAGATTTTGTAATGTGTGGACTAAATATGCAGCCCTCTCAGGATGTGCCAGTCTCACTTTCAACCTCTAAGCGGGGACTCCACATGCTGCAAGATGAGTTTTTTTCTTAGTTTGCAAATCTCAGCCCCCAGGGTTCTGGTTCCCTTTTGTGAGGCAGACCACGCCCCCTAGCGGAAAGGGGTGGATTCTCAGACAAGCAGCGACGTTCCTGCACAGGAGGGGCTGTGTTATTACAGTTCTTTATTTCATATTCCGTGGTGGCCCATGCTTGTAATCCCAGTATTTAGGAGGCTGAGACAGGAGGATTGCAGGTTTGAGGACAGTCTGAGCAAAAAAAAAAAAAAAAAAACAGGAAATTTTTTGTGTGTGTGTGTGTGGTACTGGGGATGGAACCCAGGGGCATTCTACTTCCAAGCTACACCCCCAGCCCTATTTTATTCTTTTATTTTGAAACAGGGTCTAAGTTGTGGAGGGCCTCACTAAATTGCAAACCTGCAATCCTCCTGCCTCCCAAGTACTGGGATTTCAAGCGTGCGTCACCATGCCCGGCTTATACTCTAGGGAATGTGTTTCTTGGTTTTATTTTCTCAGCCAGCAGATGTGGTGAAGTAGATTTGTAGGTCTGTTGTTGTTACTTGGGTAAGGAAGACAGTTGGGTGTGCACAGCATGATGAGAAATCCCACTGTAGAATCCACACTGGAGATTGGAGTTTTTTTCTGTGGTCCACAGACCTCCTGCACCAGGACCCCCCAGAAAGCCCAGTAAAGACAGACTCTTGGTCAGGCGTGGTGGTGGCGCATGCTTGTAAATCCCAGCACCTGGGAGGCTGAGACAGGGGGATTGCAGGTTTGCAGCCAGCCTTGGCTACTTAGTGAGGCCATCGCAACTTAGTGAGACCCTGTTTCAAAAATAAAAAGAATAAAAAATAGGGCTGGGGGTGTAGCCCAGAGGTAGAATGCCCCTAGGTTCAATCCCCGGTACTGCCAATAAAAAAAAAAAAAAAAAAGACAGACTCTTGGACTGCAGGGTCAGCCTCTCGCCCCACCCAGAACCTGCATTTGCATGGGCTCCCAGGTAATTCTGACCTGTGGTCAGTCCCAGAGCCCTGGGGTTGGACACAAGTGCTCTCTGCTATGTGAACATCTCCTGTGTGTCATTCTCCTCTCGTTCCCACCGCAAAGACACCGCTGCCCCTTCCAGGCCCTTTTATGTGCGACCTCCTCAGTGAGACACTCTCCCGCCCCATCAGAATCTGATGGGCCACAGGCATGGCCGCCTGTGGCAGGCACTTAGCAGGTGTTCAGTAAGTACTCGCGGTAGACACCAAAACCATCTCACCTCTTCCCAGTGGGCCACAGATATGGAAACGACAGGCCCGCACCAGGCCACTAAGCCCAGCCTTGCCTTTACCCCGCCTTGGCTCAGCTTTCTTTCTCAGCAGACCTGGAAAACACACTAGCCTCCTGGGGGTTGGGAGAACTCAGAGAGATGGCGCATAGGTAGAGTGTCTAACCGGTCAGAAATACCTAACAAGCCTTTTCTAACCAGAATTGTTGCTCCAGCTTGCCATGCCTCAGTCCCCCCTCTGGACAACAAGGAGGTAGAAGGTATGTCAAAGGGTTCCCTGCCTGTCACCCCAAGTCTCACTGTGTCTTGTGCCTTCCAGTGGTTGGGTCATGAGAGGGGAGATGTGGCCCCGTCCCTCAGCCCCTTTCTCAGCCCCTTTGGGGTTTCCTTCTCCCCGTGTTTCAGCTCTTACGGTTCCCCTTAGGGACACGTTTTCGGCATTGCTGCTTTGCATGTCTCTCCCGCCCTCGCTTCCTCCTGGAGCATGAGCTTGCATGTGCCAAACACCTGAGAGTCACTTCTCTTGGAAGGTGGGCCGTCATTCGCATTTCAGCGATGCTTCTAGACAGCCTCTCCTCTCTTAGACATCTGCTGGTCTACTTCTCAGAGTTTTTAGCTCTGGCATCCCCAGTAATCCTACAGAACTGTGGTAACATGCCAAAAGGCTGCACGTCCTCTAGACCTGGTGACTCCAAACCCCCCGATGTCTGCAGGGGAGCTGGTCCATCCAGCACAGCCCTGCGAGGGGGCGGGGAGTGGCTTTATGCCCTATTTTTTTTTATGCTTTATTTTTTTTTTTTGAAACCGGGTCTCATGAAGTTGCGGAGGGCCTCACTAGGTAGAGAGAGAGAGAGAGAGAGAGAGAGAGAGAGAGGGAGAGAGAGAGAGATAGATCATGCACGCTGAGGTTGGCCGCGAACCCGGATCCTCCGGTCTCCGCCTACCAAAGTACTGGGATTACAAGCGTGCGCCACCATGCCAGGCTGCTTTATGCCCTTTTTATAGACAGGCAAGCGACGTTCATGGAGGGTAATGACAGTGGAGGTTCTGATGTTGCGCGATTAGTCAGCTTGAAGGGGAGGCAAACGCAGCATCCCCGCTTCCCCAACACCGCTCCCAGCAAGGAAGCCCTCCCGTTGAACTCTGAGCATGAACATCAGGATCCAGGGAAGCGTGCACTGCGCAGCCGGTGAGTGGGAAGAAAACCAGAAACGCACCTGAAAATCAACAGGAGGATGCCCGGCAAGCTCCTCAGAGGCGGCAGGCCCATCGCTTTACTCTCTTTTTTACAGGCTCTCGTTTTTCTTCAACAACCTGTACTACTCTATAGAAGTAATCTTTCCTTTTTTAAGAAGTGAAACTATAATGCCCATATGAAAGTAAACTATAGCTTCCTATGAAAATGTGGATAAATCTCTCTTCTTCCCTCTTCTTCTTCCTCCTTCTCCTCCTCCTTCTCTTCCTCCTTCTCCTCCTCCTCCTCCTCCTCCTCCTTCTTCTCCTCCTCCTCCTCCTTCTCGTTCTCCTCCTCCTCCTCCACCTCTTCCTCCTCTTCCTCCTCCTCCTCCTTCTCCTCCTCCTCCTCTTCCTCTTCCTCCTCCTCCTCCTTCTCCTCCTTCTCCTTTTCCTTCTCCTTCTCCTCCTCCTCTTCCTTCTCCTTCTCCTCCTTCTTCTTCTCCTCTTCCTCCTTCTCCTCCTCTTCCTCCTCCTCCATCTCCTCCTCCTCCTCCTCCTCCTCCTCCTCCTCCACCTTCTGCACCAGGGACAGCACATGGGGGCATTCTACTTCCAAGCTACACCTCCAGCCCATTTTATTTTATTTTTTAAATTTTGAAACAGGGTCTTGCTAAGTTGCTGAGGCTGGCCTCAAACCTGTGATCCTCTTGTCTCAGCCTCCCAAGTACTGGGATTACAGGCATGCATCACCAGGCCTGGTGTAGATGAATCTCTTAAATGTGATGTTGAACAAAGGCACACAGCCATAGAAGAATACAGGATGCATGATTTCATTTGTAAAATCTCCGGACTGAATGGCCACGCTAGTTGGAGGTGATGGGAGGGATGCCTAGGGGCATCTTTTTGGTTTTGATCTGGGACCGGTTACATGGATGCATTCACCTTATGACAATTCACCTAGCTACATCATAGTGGTTTCTTTTTTTACATTAGTTTTTATTTTTTAAAAAATATTGCATGAAAAGTCGGGCATGGTGGTGTATACCTGTAATCCCAGTACTTGGGAGGCTGAGACAGGAGGATCACAAGTTCAAGGACAGCCCCAGCAATTTAGCGAGGCTCTCAGCAACCTAATGAGACCCTGTTTCCAAATAAAAAATAAAATAGGACTGGGGGAGTAGCCTGGAGGTAGAATGCCCCTGGGTTCAATCCCCAGCACAACACAAAACTACAACAAAAATATTGCATTCAAATATGATTTGTCTGGGTTTCGAGTATTTTGTGCGCGAGTGTCATTGAGGCTGTGTTTTCCAACTGTCTACCCCACTGTGCTACATCTCCAACTCATCAAACCCTTCCTATCAGGGACTACCCTGGAAAACATGAGCTACCCCACGGGTTCCATGCAGAATAAATATAAGATAGAGCACTAAGTGGTCACGCAGATGAAGCCAGACTCAAGAAGTTGAAGGGGAGAGCCAGACAGCCAGGGTGACAGATGGGGGTGCCAGAGCAAGCTGGGACACGCTCCCTGTGCAGGACACAGCCACCACGGGACTGCAGGCCAAAGCCCTCTGCGCTCAGAGGGCAATAGCGACCCGGGACTCGCAGCTTCCCCATCTTCCCAGCTCCCATCGACTGGAGCTGGACAGAAGCGCCCAGCAGAGTGGGGACACAGGGCCTGCAGGAGGGAGGGGACGGACCCGCAGACAGGCTCCCGACGCCCAATGCCTTTGCTTCGATTCTTCACCAGGCTGCCTTCCCGCCTTCCCTCCAGCCCCTCTTCCTCCCAGGCTACACTGCTCAGAACATGGGGTTCTCTGCTGGGGAGGGGGCTCCCTCCGCAGGGTCCAGCTGGACGGTGATCATTAGACTAAACTTAGCACCTCTTTGTCTGCACAGCACCCTCAGCTCCCCACCACTTTCCCAAAGGCAACAGGTGACACGCTGTGCTAGACATACCTTTAGTACGATCCTCTCTCCTTGGGTAGGGGGGAAACATGTGACTTCTAGTCCAGAGAAGAGGGCAGAGGTGATGGGCGATTACTCCCATGATTACGGTACAGTGCATAAGACTGCTTTAGTAGACTACGGTGAGAAATTTTCTTGCCAACAACTGTGCCTTGAAATTTCCATAAAAGATCCACATGCCAGGGAACTACAGGGCCACTAGAACCTGGTTGACCTTTTCCCAACAGTCTGTAGCTGCTGAAGCCTTCAGTCATGCAGCTGCAAGCAGATTAATCTGCCACCAATCTGGATGAGCTTAGACAGTCATGTTTTCAGATGGGAACCCAGCCCGACTGCCACTAACCCACAGTCCCCTGAGCCCCCGAGCGTAGCACCCAGTGAATTCCTTGACCATGAAAACTGCGGAAGAAAAATAGGTGTGGTTTTGGGTCGAGATATTTGTGGTACTCTGTTATACTGCAATAGAAAACTAGCAGAGAAAGTGGGAAGAAAGGCCCTCTGCCTCCCTTTCCAAACCACACAGTCCCATGTGCAAGGGCGGGAAGGGCAGAGGCTGCTCCAAGCCTCGTCACTGCCGCCTCCCTCCTTACCTCTTGCTCTGGCTGCCAGAGACAATCGTCAGGTGTGTCGTTCCTCCGCGAGGCAGGTGGAGTTGCTACATACGGGAAGTGCTGCAGCTCCCAGCTGGAATCTGTCGATACACAGGTGCTCCACTGCACCCCAAGAGGCTGGACTCGGGGTGCTCTGGGGTCAAGGGTGACCAGAGGGCTCACAGCCCTGGCACCTTCCATCCTCCAGTGACAAAAGTGTGGGTAAACATTCTAATGAGCCTGCTGCTCACTAGGACAGTCAGCTGAGCACTGCAGTCCCCCCTTTAAAGTCATTTTATTTTCTTTTATGCAGACAGGTGTGTGCGTGGGGGGGGATCCCATAGATTCTTCTGGAAACTTTCAAGATACTGGGAAGATGAAGGCAAAACTTGCATAGATTGGGGTGCCCACTGTTTGGATTTTCAAGGCCTAAAATGTGAAGCGAAACAAAACAAACGGGACTTTTAGGATGAGGACACAAGTTCCGTCCTCCAGAGCGGGGCAGAGGGGCCTAAGCGTTGGGTAAGCTCGTGGCTCTCCCCCTTGGCTGCACTTCACAACCACCCGGGGAGGAGTTTTAAATACATTAAAAATTTTAGGCATAATTTATTTTTATTTTTCTATTTAAAAAATTTTTTTTGGTACTGGGGACTGAGCCCAGGGGCATTCTACTTCCAAGCTACACCCCCAGCCCTTTTTACTTTTTTTCGTTTTGAAACAGGGTCTCACGGAGTTGCTGAGGGTCTCACTAGGTTGCTGAGGCTGAACCTATGATCCTCCTATCTCAGTTTCCCAAGTACCGGGATTACAGGTAGGGGCCACCACACCTGGCTTTTAGGCATAACTTAAATACCCTAAGGTACACGAGCTTTAAGTAAGCACATCTGTGTAGCTACCACCAGATCAAGGTAAAGGACACCTGCGGCCTTCCGAAGTCTCCTTCACGTTCCCCCCATCAATATCACAGCCTCTCCCCCTGACCCCATAAAGGAAAAGGCTATTCTGACATCCAGGAAATAACATCCCAGGAAATAACCTGGAAGCTTTATTTTTATTTTTATTTTTTGTGGTACTGGGGATTGAACCCAGGGGCATTCTACCTCCGAGCCACACCCCCAACCCTATTTTTTATTCTTTATTTTGAAACAGGGTCTCACTGAGTTGCGGAGGGCCTCACTAAGTAGCTGAGGCTGGCCGCGAATCTGCAATCCTCCTGTCTCAGCCTCCCAAGTACTGGGATTACAAGTGTGTGCCACCACGCCCAGCAACCTGGAAGCTTTATAAACAGAAAGCCCAGCCCCATCGATGGAGCACCTGGTCTCCTGATCTAGGGGGTGCTTCAAGGCCTCAGGTGGTTCTGATATGCAGTTAGGAGAACTACTCACTGGTCTATGGCACAGCTGCATCCCCGCAGGGCAGCAGGGAGGCCCCAGCCCTCCTTGAATCCCCAGCCCAGAGTTCTTCCTAGGCGCTCTGGTATTTTGGGCTTGTGGCTGTCAGAAGCCAGGCCAAGTCTGAATGTGCCTGGATGCTGACCCCACCCACTGAGGTCAGTCCTCCTTGATGAGCCAGAGTGAGGCAGGTGGGCTGGGCCATGGATTTGGGGGGAGTGGTGGGTTATAAACGAGCACCCATGGAAGTGCTGGAGCCCCCCACCTCCGCACACGGAATACCCTTTGACATTTATTATTATTATTTGGTACTAGGGATTGTACTCAGGGGCATTCTACCTCTGAGCTACACCCCCAGCCCTGTTTCATTTTCTATTTTGAAACAGGGTCTTGCTAACTTGCTGAGGCTGGCCTCGAACCTGCAATCCTCCTATCTCAGCCTCCCAGGTACTGGGATTACAGATGTGCACCACCATGACTGGCCTCCTTTGACATTTATAAAATAGGTCTGGTTTGACCCCAATGAGGCAGTCTGTTTTGGGCTCAAGTTACCAGCATCCCCAGCTTCTTGCTCTAGAAGGTTTCTTTCTAGCATTATCTGGAGCCATGATAATCCTTAAGAAACACAGCAAACCTCTCCTGTAGATCACTGGTGATCTGAAGCCAGGGAACCCCAAAAGTAAGAATGGAGCAAAAAAGGAACTTTAGGGGAAAAAAAAGAGGAAGACGAATGCTTACATGGCTTTTACAGCACGGCTTTGTGAACCCAAACTTCTGTATGATCTGGTTCGTCCTGAACTCCTGCCACCTGCCGCCCACCAGGGTCTGGGCTCTGATCTCGTACTTGACCAGGCGCTCGGCCCTCAGGCTGACAGCTCTGCGCTCGCAGACCGTGGAGGGGGCTTCCAACTCTGTGTGTCTTATTCTCTGCAAGAGAGGGGCCCATCCCAGGTGGGCCTGTGACTGGGGTGGCCAGACTCGCCAAACCCACTTCCCAGCACACAGATGCTCTGTTTCACATGTGCAGACAGCAAGAAGGCACGTCCCAAATGGTGTCATTTCCCCGGGGGGCCACGGCAGTCAGGTGGCGTTTGAGCCCTCACATACGTGAACCACGGGCCGATGGACTGGGGTTTGGCCAACCCAGAAAACGCCATCAAGCCAAGCTTCATTCTTGCTTTTTTAGTATTTACCCACACAGTGTTCATATGGGCCTTTTGACTGGTGGTGTTAGATAATTCATCTCTTCCATCCAGTAAAATCCACTGGGTAGGGAGATGCCCGAGTGGCTGGTCACCATGAACCGAGACCCAAGGAAGAGAAGTGACTCGCTCTCAGGCACATTAGAAGGCAGCAAAGCTGGGGCCAACACTCAGGTTTTGTCATTTGTCCATGCATCCATGCATCCATGCATCCATGCATCCAGTGGTCATTTAAAGCTCCCCTATGCTCCAGGTACAGAGATCGGCAGTGATTATAGAGAGATTCATAAGCGGTGGTTTCTCAGGGAGCTTGCAGTTTAGAGAAGAGAGACGTCTAAGCAGATCCGAAGTGGAGCACAGCAGTCCTTCACCATAGATGTCATCGTTGTTGCTGACACACATAGTGTTGGGCTGGGGCAGAGCTCAGTGGTAGAGCACGTGCTTAGCATGCATGAGGCCCCAGGTTCCATCCCCAGCACCAAACAAATAAAACAAAAACAAGCACATGTAGTGCTTTTTGTGTCAGGCCCTGTTCCAAGGCCTTTGCACAAATGAACACACTTAATGCTCACAATCACCCCGTGAGGAGGTCTTGGAACCTCCCCCTCTTAGAGGTGGGGAGGATCTTGCTGAGCACATACACTTCCCCAGGGAGTTTGGCTGCGACTCCCCGCCTCTCACCAACCTCTCAAGGGTCCAGCAGGAGCACTGAGAAGTGGTCCACCTCCTGTGACTTCTTGGGTGTCCTGCCCACTGCCCTGCTGTGACACTAGAGTCCCCTCTCCCACTTGTGCACACTGTGTGTTACCTCCATGGAAGAATGATGACGAGAGTGTCACCCAGTGCATACAAGTCACATGTGAATTAAGTCCCACACGCAAAGTCAGGAGACTGGAGTTTAACCCCAGCTTTACCAGTAGGGGCCATGGGAGCATGAAGTCCCTCCTCATGGGCATCCTCATCTGCTGCCGATGCCTACCTCCAGCGGTGGTTGTAAAAGACCAAATGACCTCATGTATATGAGTGTGCACAGGGCTTATAATAACAGTCCGTGTGAATTATTAACTAATGATTAATCAACTATGATCGATCACTATGAAGTGACTGACTCTAAATGCCTGTTTGAGAGACATACCGTCCCTGTGCTCTGTTCTTACCTGCATGTAAAAACTGTAAGAGGAAGCATCATGTTTCATACCCTTTATCTCAAAGAAGAATCCATATATAGAAATCATTTTTGAATGAGTGGTATACTCCTACATTGGGAAAGAGAAATGAGAAAGGGGGAAATCTTCAGTATTGCAAAGCAAGAGGACACAGCAAAAACAATTCTAGACATTAAAAGTGACTCCTTGAGCCGGGTGTGGTGGCGCACAGCGCACACTTGTAATCCCAGTACTTGGGAGGCGGAGACCGGAGGATCTGGGTTCGCGGCCAGCCTCAGCTACTTAGTGAGGCCCTCTGCAACTTTGTGAGACTCGGTTTCAAAATAAAGTATAAAAAATAGGGCCGGGGGTATAGCTCGGAGGTAGAACGCCCCTGCGTTCAATCCCCAGTTCTGCAAAAAAAAAAAAAAAAAAAAAAAAAAAAGTGACTCCTTGACAACCGACTTAAAAGTGAAAATACAATAGCAATTTTGGCCTAGGAAAAGCCAAATTATAGTGATTTCACCATTTTGGGGGGGTGGGTTACTATTAATTACTACTACTACTAATAGTACTGTTAGTAGAGGTTAGTAGTTGTTACTGAGCAGTGACAATAGTACTACTCACTGTGCATGTTCCTTAATGAAGAAAAGAATGAGTTAGGTATGCTCTTAGTTGACCTGTGGCCTGCAGACCCTTGTGCCAATTTGGAGGAACTAGGAGGCACTCCATGCTCAGGACTTGCAAGAAGTCCAGGCCCCTGTAACCTACAGTCTCCCACTTAGGTGGGTCTCTGCACCAGGGGGCTGACCTATAAGGGTTCCCTCAGATGATAGATTCAGGGTCCCAAGTCTCTTAAACATGAATTCTTTTGAGATTCCCACTCCACAAGGGTGCCTTTAACCCATTTTTGTCCCATCATTCCAGCTGTGAAACACCTATAAAAACTTATAGTACCTAGTCTATAATATATAATTATATCAGCAATAATATAATTATATTGTAATATAATAATTATCATACTAATTAATACGATAAGAAATAGGCTCTGGATGTTGCTTTCCAACCTATTTTAATGCACCCGTGTCAATTTCATTGAAATAAGCCCAGAACTGAAAACTTGGAACTTAATGGGTTAAAGATGTCAAAGGAGAGCAGTAATTTCTTGGGGGACTGTACCCATCACAGGAAACCCGGGACAGAGCACAGCGCCCTCTCCAGACATCCCTGTGTGACCGAGTGACCAAGATCTTGCACTTGGGCTCCTGGACCCCCACGCTTGATTCTGGGATCCATCCAAGTGGCTGCCCAGAGTGAGTCACCCTGGCAAGCTTCTGCGTGGACTTGGAGGGGAGACTGGTTGAGCCCGTTGGTAGCCATCAGTGTTTATGGGGAATAAGAGGATTAATTCATCAGCGTTTCCCCAGGCCTTTCCTGTTTTTTTTTTTTTTTTTCGGTACCGGGGATTGAACCCAGGGGCGTTCTACCTCCGCGCTACACCCCCGGCCCTATTTTTTATACCTTATTTTGAAACCGGGTCTCACGAAGTTGCAGAGGGCCTCACTAAGTAGAAAGAGAGAGAGACAGGGAGAGTGAGAGAGACAGAGAGAGAGAGAGAGTTGAGGCTGGCTGAGAACCCAGATCCTCCGGTCTCTGCCTCCCAAAGTACTGGGATTACAAGCGTGCACCACCATGCCCGGCTTCCCTGGCCCTATTTTTTATACTTTATTTTGAAACCGGGTCTCATGAAGTTGCGGAGGGCCTCACTAAGTAGAGAGAGAGAGAGAGAGGGAGAGAGAGAGAGACAGAGAGAGAGAGAGAG
>PVJS01056169.1:0-12432 GCA_004027185.1 Glis glis | reverse complement strand
ATGCGCGCGAGCGTTCTCTCTCTCTCTCTCTCTCTCTCTCTCTCTCTCTCTCCCTGTCTCTCTCTCTCTCTCTCCCCTTAGTGAGGCCCTCCGCAACTTCGTGAGACCCGGTTTCAAAATAAAGTATAAAAAATAGGGCCGGGGGCGTAGCGCGGAGGTAGAACGCCCCTGCGTTCAATCCCCGGTACCGCAAAAAAAATAAATAAATAAATAAAAATAAAAATACATTTTCAGTGGCATATAGACTGAAAGTGTGTTAAAGAATAGTGTATTTCTGAAAAATAGTTTCCAAAGATGCAGAAGTATATCAGTAATCATGAAAAATTGTTCTAATGTGGAAAGTATTAGTAGTAAATAAAAATAGTTTAAAATGTTGGTAATGTCATCATGTAAAATAGAAAAGTATGAAAAAGCAGAGAGCATTTATTGCTTAAGCTTCAAGAAAAATCAGAGAGTATGTTCTTGTAACCATAGAAATGGCTTCACGAAATAATGAGATATAAGAATATTAATGAATCTAAAATTAAAAATATAAAAATTAATCAGCCTTCCATCACAACCAAATCCTTATAACAAAACTCATTGACTTGACCCTTCTGGTAGGTGTATGGTAAAAGAAAATATATTCTCTCCCATATTAAATACTTATTTTTAATAAAATAATATTTTCAGATATCTATCTCCAATATCCATGTATTTGTGGGAGACAGCTGATTCTGAACCACATGCTACACTGAGAAGTGTGGTCAGAACCAAGCAGTTGTCTATTTGACCAATATGTGCCAGTGCTTTAAAGCAGATTTTCCAGCCCATAGTCACGTAGCTGTATGACTAACAGACTTCCAAAAATAAAAGCAAGGAATGAGAAAAGGGAAACATGAACAAGTTCTGTACATTTCTCAGTCTATGTGAAAGGAACCTGGTTGATCAATGGAAGACCATGCATGGACCCAAAGGACAAAAAATAACATTAATTAAAAGCCTAGAGACCGCCCAATAAATTAATAAATACATCTTACTAAGGCTCTTTCTACCTGCCTGTCCAAATGCTCTTCCACCTGTGCAGATCCATTCCTGCCTGTCCAGCTGTCTCCACACCTGATCCCTATTTTTCTGATGAGTTGTCTCCTTCACGGGCCCCATTGCTATCCCACCATTCCCAAATTCTTCCTAGCTACGCAACTGTTTCTCCCACCCGCCAGCCCCATACCCTGCCATCTGTCCCCTCTGCCCTCCCAAAGACCTTTTTACCAGCTCCATTACTGTCTTACCCAATCAAATATCTTCCTCGACCTCCAGCTCCAGTTTCTTCCAGCTTTTCTGGCAGTGTCCCTCACCTACCAGCCCCCATTCCTTCTGGTCCACCTGGCCATCGACCTCACCCATCCCGAAGTTCCCCAATCATTGCTGACCCTGACTCACAGAACAAGTTATTTTACAAAACTTCTAGACCCAAACATTTCCTTCCAGCACAGCGTTCTACCCCAGCTACTCTGATGCCTGCCCTTATTCGTCGTTCCCTTCCAGCTCGACTGGTTGTTTCCCCAACCCCTTTGGATGCTCTACCAGTCTTGAAGCCTTCCTGTTTATCCAGTCATCCCCCTCATCAACCAGTCCCCACTCTTTCTTTTATCACACCATTGCCTGAGCATCCTGCTAGATCTGATCCTTTGCAGTCAGCTCAGCAACCTGTTCCACAAACCACATTGTCAAATCAGCCCCAGGCCTTTGTAGACCATCCACCTGCCTCAGTTCTCTCCCATGAACCTCCCTGTCATTCTCCATCCTCTTCTTTGCCTTTGTCTCCTTCTACTTCCACATCCTCTTCTTCACCCTCTATAGTGTTTTCTTCCTCTTCATCCATTGTCTCCTCTCCTTCATCTTCCTCTTCTACATCTCCATCCTTACCTCCTTCATCTATTCCTCTTTTGCCCTCTCCTTTGCATTCATCTCCCTCTCCATGTTTGCCTCCAACTTACTTAGCATTTCCCTCTCCAGTTTCTCCTGTTTCTTCTTCCTTTATGATCTCTTCTTCCTTTCCCCCCATGTGTCACTCTCCCTCTATTTCCACCTCCCCATCTTTTTTTATTCCTATCCATTCCTTCAATCCTCCTCACTGGGGGAAGAAAGTAGAGAAGAGAAGAGAAGAAAGTGGAGTAGAGAAGAAAGGAATAGAGAAGAAAAAATTGAGAGACGACAACTTTAAAGGTAAATAAATTGAGTTTATTAGATACTTTGTAGATTTAGCTTTATTTTGTTTGGGAAGAGTGACCGAAGGGGAAGGATTATATAAGAGTAGGAAAGTTTAAAAGGAAGAGACAGAAACATACCCTCAATGTTCAGGAACTTAAATACCTTCTTGCCCTCCCTGACCTATGATAACAGAGGGGTAATTTGGAATCTAGTAACCATTGACCTTGACTATTCCAATCTGTCCAAATAAAGATATATATGGATATTGGAGATAGGTATATGCTACATGTGGCCATGTGTCACCTTCCAAAACATTTTTATCCTCATTGGATTGGGAATAATTTAACTGAATTGGAAATAAATGCCCTTGGTTTCATACTACCAGCCCTAGTGCAGCAGGAAGTCATCTGTACAATGTCGTCATCCCCATTCCATCCTCCTCCCAACCTCTTTCTTAGTTCTTCGCTTTTCACTTTGTATATGCACTGAGATGTAATGTGTTCTCAGATTCCAGATGATACCAAATTCTAATAGGAAATGATGTTATGCCCTGATAATTTTGAAATAGCACTCTGGCCCAGTAAAAGCAGATTCTGTGTTAAAGATACCTCTTTTGTAGCATGAAAACCATGCTTATATTCCTGAAACAAACTGAAAACAAACATATACACTCTTTATTGAGTAAGAGCCAAGCTCCCAAACCTAGTTAAGAAGGGAGGAAATTCCTGCCTACCCTGACAAGCAGTTTTCGTAGTTCCTATCTGCTTGAACCTGCAACCGATTCTCTTAGGGTTGTAGAAATACCTCTTAGCCATGACATCAACTCAGAACAAAGGGTAATGCAAAATATTATCATCAATATAGGAATGCTGTTAAATCTTAAAGAACTGAGGACTCAGAACTTAAAGAACTGAGAAATGACTATACACACTTAGAAAAATTACTTGTACCCCTATCAGAAATGATAGACGAATGGGATATAATAATCATAGTCATGAATAACTGGGCATTCCTACATAAAGGCTGAGTTCTTAATTTTTATTCTACAAATGATTGCTTTAAATTTCCATTCTAATATAGCTATGTATTTCTCCAATATCCTTATATGTGATTATCTGGACATATACACACATATTGTATAAATGTGTCATGTATATACTTAAAGAAATAAGTTAATTTTATTTAAATGTACTAAATATTTTTATGTCTGGTTCACAGAGCTATAGATTCTTCCTTGCCTTCAGCATTGTCAAAAAATTATCAGAAACATCTCTTATCCAGAATCACTTGTGATAAAGAAGTGGAGGAAAACAGCATGGCAGACCTAACTACTAACAAAAATGTGTTCCGGCTTAAACTGGAAGAAACTCAGAAACTCCTGGAAGATCAGCATTTAAGCAGTTTGAAAGTATGAGACTATAAATGTTATTAATTTTTTCAAATACATCACAGATACTGGAGAAAAACTTTTAGTTTTTTCCTTACCTCTCACCCATTTTTAATTCATTTATTGGTGCATTGTAATTATACATCATAATGAAGTATAGAGTGATAGGAATACACATGCACACAGCACTTGGTGTGTTTCCCTCCAGATCCCACCCCACTCGCTCACCTTCCCCGTACATGTCATTGAGATTGGTATTGATAATTTCATATGTGTACACAGCATTATTTAAACTGTTACCTTCATTACATCTTTATCCCCCATCCTCCCTGCCTTAGACCCCCTCCATCGCTCCATTGGAGTCTCTGCTCCTTCATCTGAGGTATCTTTTGTTACCCAATTTCTCTCTCACTTCCACATATGAGAGAAAACATACAACTATTCACTTTCTGAAACTGGCTAATCTCACTTAGCATAATATTCTCTAGTTCCATCCATTTTTCTGCAAATGGTATAATTTTGTTCTTCTTTACGACTGAGTAAAATTCCACTGTGTGTATATACCACAGTTTTGTGATCCATTCATCTGTTGATGGACACCTAGACTGGTTCCATAATTTGGCTATTGTAATCGTGCTGCTATAAACATAGATGTGCAGGTATCACTATGATATTCTGACTTCAGTTCCTTTGGAAAGATGCCAGGAGTGGTATATCTGGGTCGTATGGTGGTGCCACTTCCAGTCTTCTAAGAAACCTCCACACTGATCTCCATAGAGGCTATACTAATTTGTAGTCCCACCAACAGTGTATAAGGGTTCTTATTTCCCCACACCCTTACCAGCATTTGTTATTGTTTGTATTTTTGATGATTGCCATTCTAACTGGATATGGAATTTCAGTGTAGTTTTGATTTGCATTCCCCTGATTGCTAATGATGTTGAACATTTTTTCATATATTTATTGGTCATTTGTATTTCTTCTTTTGAGAAATATCCATTCAATTCAATACCCCTTTTTATTGTGGTTTTTTTTTTTAGAGTTAAGGTTTTTAAGCTCTTAGTATATTCTAGATATTAGTCCTATATCAGAGGAGTAGCTGGCAAAGATCTTCTCCCATTCTGTAGGCTCTCTCTTTAGACTCTTGATGGTTTTTTGCTGTTGTTGCACAGAAGCTTTTTAATTTAATTCCATCCCATTTATTCTTGTTTTAATGTCCTGAGCTTTTGGGGTCTTATTGAGAAAGTTTCTACCAGTCCCTATATGTTGGTGTATTGGTACTATGCTCTCTTCTAGTAATTGCAAAGTTTCTGGTCTAATTTCTAGGTCTTTGATCCATCTTGAGTTGACACACCTGTGCAGGGTGAAACATTGGGGTTTAATTCCATTCTTCTACAAATGGATAGCCAGTTTTCCCAACACTATTTGTTGAAAAGGCAGTCTTTTCTCCAGTATATGCTTTTGGCACCTTTGTCAAAAATATGAGGATTTGTTTCTGAATCTTCTACCCTGTTCCATTGGTCTATGTGCGTATTTTAGTGCCAATACCATGCTGTTTTTATTTTGCTCTCTTCTGCTTCTATTTTACTTTTCCATCTCTCTTTTATTTCAAAAATATACTTTATGAGCCAGGTGTGGTACTGCGCATTTTTAATTCTAGCTACTCAGGAGGCTGAGGCAAGAGAATCTCAAGTTTGAGGCCAGCCTCAGCAACTTAGCAAGATTCTGTCTTGAAATAAAAAACAGAAAGTGCTTGAAGATGTAGTTCAGTGGTAAAGGGGCCCTGAGTTCCATCCTCAGTATTTTATTCATACTTTATGAATGTTATTTTCTGACAAACATGAAAGCTATTTGAAAGTACAATGTAATATAAGTATTATTATTAGAGGTAATATAAAGCAACCTGAAATTTTTAATACATATGGATATAGCTTCTTAATTCCAATATGGCAGAATTAGCTAGAAATGATGTTTTTAGTCTATCGCTCGTAGGCCTTTTCTTTGTTATTTTTTCCACAAATGAGTATAGATTTCAGCTTATTTTCCTACATATTCATGCACTTTATTTTTCATGAATAATTATATATATTTATGAGGTTTTTAATAGGTCAGTATCAAAATTAAATCCACAACTTTGGCTTGATTCATCCAACCAGTAATCAGTAGTAGCAAGACTAAGAAACAAGACAAGGGGTTCTTCTGGTCAATGATAATATGCCCTCTGCTATAAACAACCAAAAATTTGATTAAATATATGAAACAGCTATTCTTAGACATTGAACAATAGGCAGTACAGAATCGATTTTTTTCTCCTTTTTTTTGGCACTGGGGATTGAACTCAGGGGCATTCTACCTCTGAGCTACATACTGAGCCCTGTTCATTTTTTGTTTTTGAAACAGGTTATCACTAGTTGCTGAGGCTGGTCTCCAATCTGTGATCCTCTTGTCTCAGCCTCCCAGGTACTGGGATTACAGGCATGCTCAACTACACCCGACTGGATGTGATCTTTAAAATAGAAAAGAATTTGGTAAACCTTATGATCTTCTAGGCTTTCTACCTAGGCATAGTCTCTGGGTAAACCTCAGAGAAACCCACAAGTAACCCAGCTGCATGTCAGAAAAAAACCTTCTCTTAAAGAAGACTTTAAAATTTGTTGAAGGAAACTGTTTAAATAATACTATGTTGACATATGAAGTTATCAATCCCACTTTTAATATTATGTATGGGGAAGGGCAGGGAATGGGGTAGGGCCTGGAAGGAAACATGTGTGTGTGTGTGTGTGTGTGTGTGTGTGTGTGTGTGTGTGTGTGTTTCTATCACTCTGAACCTCATTATGATGTGTAATTACAATGCACCAATAAAAAAACCTAGACATACAATAACATAATGATCACAATGTTATCATTCAACCAAAATTTACTGGACATATGAAGAAGCAGGAAAATATGACCCAAAGCCAGAAGAAAATTATCAGTATAATTAGACATAGTAATGGATGATAGAATTAATAAACAAGAAATTTCAAACCATTTTTATGAATGTTTTCAAATAACTAAAGTAAAATGAATATAATGAAGAAACATACTTTTTAAAGAACCAAATAGACCTTCTAGGTCTGAAAAACATAATATCTCAAGTAAAAATTTTAGAGGATGGGCTTAACAGTACAGTCATTGCAAGGAGAAAAAAAAAAAGATCCACAGACTTGAGGACACGGCAATAGAAATAACCCAAACTAAGGCATTTAGGAGGAAAAAAATTGAAAACAACAGCATTAGTGATCTGTGAAATGTCAGTCAACACATTTAATTAGAATTCCATACAGAGGAAATATTTGAAGAAATCATAGCTAAAAATGTTTCAAATTTTATGAAAATTATAAATCCAGAGATTTCAGAGACTTGACAAACTCCAAAAAGGATAAGTGTACACACACACACACACCACACACACACACATCCTTTAATCAAATTAAGCTAGAGGATAAACATATGTTTACATGCAGGGGAACAAAGATAAGGTGGATCACTAATATAACTTATAAGCAAAACTTGAGGAGCTGATCATGTTTGATTGTTCTGTAGGGGAAATTTTCTGGGGAAAAAAGGTATAGTTTATGAAATTAGAATTTGCCAGACACCTTCTGAGGTGCTTTTGGAGATAAGGCCATCACAGACTATGCAAACAGAAATCTCAGAAGCATGGACAACATACTTATACCAAAAAGGACCTTCTAACCCAGACTTCTATGTCTCACCAGATGTACTCCCCCAGGAAGCCTTCAGGCCTAGTTTCCTTATCATTATCAATTAAAATAATTTAATTCCAAAAACAGATATTGAAGTAGCTATGCTTTGTTTTGTTCGTCCAATTGGGTTGAGTGACTATCACTTTACAAAGCATGCCAACGCATATGATAAGCAAGGGGTAAACACTAGCAAGATAAAACTATAAACTTTTATAACTAATGAAAACTTTTATAAGTTTCAAAACTTATTTCACAACAGTATATCATTAAGAAAATGATATAAAATAAATATTTTATTCTATAATATAAGAATGTATTTTTGTCTCATAACAGAATATCTAAATTTTCTAAAATTTTGTAATTTTAAGGGATGCTAATTTTCTTTCTTTGAGCTTATTCAACTTTTTTTGTGTGTGTGGTACTGGGGATTGAACCCAAGAGCATTCTACCTCCACACTACACTCCCAGCCTTATTTTTTATTCTTTATTTTGAAACAGGGTCTCACTAACTTGTGGAGGGCCTCACTAAGTAGCTAAGGCTGGCAGCGAACCTGCGATCCTCCTGTCTCAGCCTCCCAAGTACTGAGATTACAAGCATGCAACACCATGCCCGGCTCTCAACTTTTTTACTAGATTTTTAATTTAGCATATATATAAAATTTATATATCTAATGCAGATTAATGTATTCTAGACATATGTGAGAAATCAGAAATATTTAAAACATTTACCATACTTTAATAATAAAAATTTATTAAAGATTGATAAATTCCATAGAAGTTTTAGTAAACTAGTAATGGGAATGCCTGGAATTTATAAAAATCATTATTGTGTTAAATCTCTAAAAAGGAGTCATTTTATAAAGTAAGTAGTTATTGACCCTAAATCCATATTATAACTACCTGGGGAATTTTAAAAGAATAATAATACCTCTGCATAGACCCCATCCAAATATTAAATCAGCAGGACCCAGGCATAGATTTTTCTGCAGAGTCCCTTATGTAGCTCTAAACCACAACCAGAATTGAAAACCTTACTATAGACCACAAGATTAACTTTTATGAAAAGCATGTATCCCTACCAATAAGAAGTTCACAGTAGGAGTGCAGAGCTTTTAGGAACCTTACTCAAACCCAGTGAATATTTCAGAAAAAGATACAATTTTTAAATAACTGTTTTTCAGAATTTCACTTACTATTATGAAACCTTCAAGAAATCCCATACTCTAAATGGAATAGCAATAAGAAAATTATTTTCTAAACTATAACTGTGGCTAGAATAATGGTATTTCTAATGCATAAAAAAATGTTCTTTTTTTTCAGAAATTTCGTGATGAGGTTAATCATATAACCAATTCTGAAACCCTCTCAAGTATAGATAGTCTTGAGGCTGGAGAACATGAAGAAGTATATTTAACACTTAATAAAGAGGAGCCTTCTTCATCAATCCAGAAGAATTCTGTTTCCCTCAAATCAGCAAGTGTGCAATCAACTAATCTAAACTGCTTTGATGAAGATAAACTGTCATTCTCTAAAACTCAGCATATAAATAATTGGCTTACGAATTTAGATGCTCAAAATACTCAGCCTGTCACACCTTTCTCAGATATTTTTAGTAAATCTAATATTCTACCTTCATGGGAATGTCTTAATAAAGAACAACATCCATCTACTTTGAGTAGAACTGTGGAAAGATCTACAAGTACTCCTAAGAATTCAGTAGCCTTTGTATATAATCCATCCATAGTTGCACTCAATAAGAAAAGTGAAAAAAACTCTGAAACTAGCACTATTAGAATGAGTGACTCCATTTCTGGAGCACACATAAAGGAGAGGCCATTAGTTACTGAGAGCCCAACATTTAAATTCAGCAAAGCTTGGACCACTCCAGATTCTCTAACCCAGGAGGTGGCTACATTTTCCAACCAAGAGAAATATTCTGAATTAACACAAAAAAATAAAACTACTTCAATTCCTACTTCATTTGTACCAATAGCAACACCTTTAGTCTTGCCATCTAATACACAATCAGCTAGGCCTTTAGCAAAAAACAATATACACATAAAAGAAGTTGACCCAGTACAGTGTTCTGATAAGTTCAGTGAACTGAAAGATGTTAAAGATGAAAAGATAAAATTCCTTAATTGTAACAAAGAAGAATTGCCTTTATTTTCAGACAATTTTCAAGTCACCCATGTACCTCAAAATTCTGATTCAAAAGATAAAAAACAAAAAATAGCTGAAACAACATCATTGTCTAATGTAATTTCCAATTATGACTTAATTGACGAGCACAAGAAAATGAAATACAATATTCATGAGCGAAACAGTGTAAGGTTTCTTAAAAGTATTTTAAAGAAAGAATCTAAATATGAACATGATTACCTTAAGGCACTAATTATAAATCAAGGCTTTAAGTTCAGAAATCAAAAAGCAGCAGCCATCAGAGATAGTATTGAATTAACAAAGGAAAAAGGTGCAGAAATCCCAAAGACTGCTAAAAAACTGAGGTGGTTTGATGAAGCTGGTGACATAGGAAACAATGCTGAAGGCAGTCATTCACTGAAGAATAGAACAGGAATGACTCAACAGTGGACTCAACAACTCCATGTGCGAAGTGCTGGCAACAACATAATTAGCATTCCTGCTTGTGCTGTAAATTCTGCCGAAAGAAAGAAGTCTAAGGATGAGTCTATCTCTGAAAATGTTGCTGTTTTAGGACAATCTGGAACAGACCATGTGCCTTTGAACTGCTTTATAACTTCAGGTTATAACTTTATGAAGCAAGCCTGGCCAGCCTCCAAAGAGGAGGAAAATAAAATTCCTACACATCCTAGTGATTCTAAAACCCACAAAGGCAGTCCACACAGAGGTGGAACAAAAGTAATTAGAAGAACAGGATCTGCAAAAGTCCAATCGAGATTTATATACACAAATAGAAAAGGCACTGTCATCCAACCACAGTATGCAAGTAAAGCCAACACATTTATACAGACTCCGAGTAAGCTAATGATACCTCATCCTCCAAAACCTACATCAAACATTAGAACTGGTAAGAATATGCACGTGTCTCAGTGTCAATCAGTAATGCCTGAAAATTCTCAAAACATGATTACACATAACTGTTTTAATTCAAAATATGTGCTTCCAACAGAACACAATTGGAATCAGTGGAATCAAGAAAGTAGTCCTCCACTCTCAGATCCTTGTTCTGACCTAGTCACTGTGATACCATCTCTACCATCTTACTATTCTTCTGAGTGCCAAACTTTAGCAAAAACAAATCATTCGAACAGTGCTCAAATGATTGCCCAACAAACTGGGACATTATATTGTACCCAAAGAAGCCCTGTTTGTGAAGAAAGTTATCAGTCTGTGACTCTTAGAACTAATGAAGAAGAATCGGTTCCGTCATGGAAAAGAAGGAATAATACTCTGCGCCAAAATGAGAAGGCCACTGGTAAGAATAAATCTGTGTCTTTTTATAGATAAAATGTGTAACTTTTTTAATTCATGTGGATTTTTATTGAGGTATGGTAATATATACTGTAGAGATATTAATATTATAATTTCACCTGATAGAAATAACTTACCTCCCTGTATATTGTAATTTGATCTAGTAGCTGAAGCTTTGTGGGGGGGTGGTACTGGGGATTGAACCCAGGGGTGTTCTACCTCTGAGCTACACCCCCAGCCCTATTTTTATTTTTTATTTGGAAACAGGGTCTCGCTACGTTGATGCGAGCCTCACTGAGTTGCTGAGGCTGGCTTAGAACCTGTGATCCTCCTATCTCAGCCTCCCAAGTACTGGGATTACAGGTGTGTGCCACCACGCCTGGCTTTAGCTGAAGCTTTTAGGAGAATGACCCAACCTGAGCTCAACTAAAATTAGGAACTAGCCGGGCACGTGGTAGCACATTCTTGTAATCCCAGTATTTGGGAGGCTGAGACAGGAGGATCACAGGTTCTCAGCCAGCCTCCGCTACTTAGGCCCTCCACAACTTAGTGAGACCCTGTTTCAAAATAAAGAATAAAAAATAGGGCTGGGGGTGTAGCTCAGAGGTAGAATGCCCCTGGATTTTATCCCCAGTACCACAATAAATAAATAAATAAATAAATAAAATTAGAAACTTTTGCCAGCCTTCATTTTTTCATGACTTTTCTTGTTAATTTTTTTAAAAGGAGGACAATTAACAGGACCTGATTCTTGTCCCAATATTATTCTTTCATTACAACTGTAATCATATTTTCTGTCAAGATAAGCACAGTGAAAAATGTTGTTTGAATTATCCAAAATAGATAATTAAGTGTAGTTGTAACATATTCTCTTATCTTTCTTTAAAACTATTAAATCTAATTACTATAAGCTAGTAATAGATGTACCTAGTCTTCCCATCTCTTTCCAAAAGTGTGGCAGCCCTGCTTTTATATACTGACTTGCTATATATACTGACTTTCATGTAAGGGAACAAATGATACCATTGCCTTATACGGTTTAGACAATTAATTCTCTATAGAATATCATTACCCTTAGCAGCTGTTTAGCTCCTCAAAAAGCCATTCTTCCTCTGAAGGAGTGGACAAAAAGCCCATAAATTTTCCTGCCAGTAGGAATCAATTGCCTACTGAGAAATGGTTAGGACTGGGGGTGGAGGTAGGGGAGAACAGAGGTACAGATAATTATTAATATTTTCCAAAGGTATAAGTAATTATTAGTATCTAAAGAGTTAGTTTAAAATTTAATATTCAAAGTCTTCTTCAATTAGACCATGAGTCTTTAAGGATAGGGACTTTTTCTGTAATTCATCACTGTATCCCCAGGTCCAAGCAATACCTAACACCTCATAGGTACCCGGGCTTTTCCTGAATTGGGTGGACACAAACCACATCAGCAGATGGAAAATTAAATGCAAAGACTGTAATCTAAAAGTCTTCAGTGCTTATCTACAAAAAAATAGATTTTAAAAAGGTATTTCTTTCACTAAAAGCTTCTCTTTTTATCCTGTCATTTTATGATGTAACTTTAATACTTCCAAAAAATGGAAGTATCATACAGATTAGATATTCTAAAGTAAATAATGGTAGTTATCTTTTTTTTTTTTTTTT
>PVJS01056168.1:0-12435 GCA_004027185.1 Glis glis | reverse complement strand
ATCAACAGATGAATGGATCACAAAACTATGGGATATGTACACAATGGAATTTTACACAGCCACAAAGAAGAACAAAATCACATCATTTGCAGGGAAATGGAGAGAACTAGAGAACATCATGCTAAGCGATATTAGTAAGACACTAAGAATAAAAAATCGGATGTTCCCCCTAATCTGTGGGAGCTAGATAGAATGGGACTTAGAAGGGACTTAGAAGGGAAGAAGAAGAAATCTTCAGATGGACAAAGAAGGTGACCTAACTGAGGGAGTTGGGAGTGGAGTGGAGGGAAACACATTATAGCACATGATGTACATACACAAACCTATAAGACTCAATCACTATCCGGAGCATGAAAGGGAGGGAAGGAGGAGGGAATAGGGTGGGATTGGAGGGAGGGCTAAATGTGCAATGTGTGCATGTATGATGTTCATACCCTGACATATATCAAAATGTATAATTACAATGCACCAATAAATGAACATAAAAAGTTAAAAAAAGAAATAGCTGAGAAAATCTTCTTGCTAACTAGTTAGCATATAGTTTAGTTTAATTCTGTACATGCAGAAATGGTAGATTTTGCACCCCACAGCTTGATAGGGAAAGACTTGGGTGTTACCCCACTCCCCTTTAGAGTTTTCCTGATGAAGTGTAAGAAAACCCTTTCAACAGGAAAGGAAGGCATAGAATCTGCCAGCAGGGAAACTAATTTAGAAACCTATCTTTCACTCACTTAGGAGAAACTAGGAACGACAAGAATGGATCTTGGCAACATATTTCTCTCCCTGTACCTCTGCACATAGAGTCATGCCTTAACAAAGGGGACATATTCTGTGAAATGCAACATAAGGCCATTTCACTGTTGTGCAAAGGCTACAGTGTATGCTTAGTCACACCTAGATGGTACAGGACAGTCACTCCACCGGGCCTCTCCATGCAATTAAGACAGGTGGTGAACAGACCGTGAGGATGCCACAGGATCCATCAAGGATCACGCCTTTGGTTGCTGTGTTCTTCTGGTTTCCTTCATCCGGATTAGTGCCCTGCATTTCCTCCTTCCTTGATGTTGTTTTGAAGAATACAGCCAGTTGTCTTATAAAACCTCCCTGAAACTTGTGTTGTTATTTTGACTAAGACATGTACCCAGAAGTTCACTCCTTGGTGCTTTCTGCAGTGCTTCCCTGACTTCTGGTGGTTTCAAAGAGCAGGGGCCCTCCATCAGTGCTAATGTACAATAGCAGTCACTTTGTGTTGCCTTCAAAGCCTATTAAGAGTGCTGCTGTCCTCGGAGCTGTGCCACAACTCTGAATCAGATGGGAGTCGCTCCCTGCATCCCCAAGAATAGTCTGAACTCTCAATAACCACACAAATACACATTCAGCTCAATTCATTGTAAACAAGCACATATAACCTATATTTTCAAACTAAAGTGCAAACTCATTGTTACGGGAGATGAATGGGAAAGTAGCCACGGCTGCATGCCATCAGAGCTGAGGTCCACAGGAGCTTCCAGAGGAAAAGCAATCCTTGGCACCTGTGCTCTGCAGGAGACCAGCCAGCCAGGAAGGCCGGAGGCTTGCCAGGTGGGCAGGAAGGCCTTTCAAGTGCATTCTATGATGACAAGGCATCGCCTAGGAGGAGGGAAGAACAGGACAACAGAGACAGAACCAAGCAGAAAAACACTTAGAGTAACAGGATGATGGTCTTCGTCTCTGAAGAAATAAAAAACTGTTCCGAGACAAGGAACTGAGACAGTAGATACATTTCATAAACTATGTGCAGCGTGCTGAATGTGGAGGTCCAGGGAGAGACCTGCTAGATGATCCTCATTTCTAAAATACTCGATGGAAGTGAGAAGAATTAGAAACCCGACTGAAAGCAGACAGAAACATCTCGGAGGACAGATATATACAAATCTGTGGGTTTTCTCTTTCTTTGTTTTTTCTTTCTCTTTCTGCATAGAGTGACATTCTGGATGAGGTAGATAAAAGTAGAGGTGCTTACTGACTGTGTCTTCTTGAGTCCTCTTTGAGCCTATAGTGAGCACAGAATGAGGAGAAAGATGATAAATATAGTACAGAGAGGCCCTTGCTTTGTTTTTTTTGCACCATTTTGGAATATGTCTACTTATTGTAAAACAGGTTTCTCTTTTAACACGTGATCACTAGGTGTTGCCCTGGGAGTGCTGGGAACGGATTTGCCTTCAAGCTTGGCCTTGTTTCCCGCTCTATGCCTTCAAAACAACCGGGACATGAGAGCTGAGATCTAATAATCGCGTGTGAGGGACTTGAAGCTCTGTAAGTCTGAAGACCTCAAGATGGGGCCCATCGTGCTCTGCCCTGACATCCAACCACCAGGGTAAAACCTAAATATCTTATTTAAAATTCAGAGTACTTTTACCAAAATATTGTTGGTTTATGTAGTGCAGGGAGGAAGGAAATCTGAAAAGCAAAATGGGGTAAAATGTGTAAGAGGAAAAGAAATTGGTGTAAGGCTTCCTTCAAGGGGTCACCACTTTTTAGCGACAAAATGCCTCCAAAGAGATAACATGTTGGAGGGTATTTCCCAATTATATCAAAATAAAAAGACAGTGTGGGGTGATGTGGACTGAATTATGTCCACCCCCGCTTTACAAGTTGGCATTGTATGCCCAATGTGACTGTACTTAGAGATGCGACCTCTAGGGGATAATTACATTTCAGAGATGTCAACAGGGTGGGTCCTAATCCAGTGGGACTGGTGTCTTTCTCAGAGGAGAAAGAGGGCTCTCTCTTCTATGTAAGTGGATGGTGAGAAGGCGGCCATTGGTCCAGCAGCTCGAGAGCCCTCTCCTGGAACTAAACGGGCCAGCATTCAGCCTCAGAACTGCGAGAAATACATGTGTGCTATTTAAGCCACCCAGTATGTATGTGGCATTTCATTATCATGGTCTTGTAGACTGATGAAGGGGGAATTAAAGTAATACCAGTATAAACTTATTTTGGTGTGGTATTCATACATGTATTATAAAAGGATATAAATAATGGCGGGTCCTTCACAATTTAAAAACTGGGCGCCTTGAAAAGCCATCAATATGTATGTGAAATAAACAATTATATGTTGTTATATTATTATTTATTATTATGTGAAATAAACAATTATAAGTATTATATGTTACTTTTAATCTTGATTTTTCTAATCTTCATGCCATTGTATTATTAATAATGGGAATTAACAAAGAAACCCTGATTTTATTGTTTAAATAGAATAACGAAAATAGACCTTCTTAAATTATTTAAAACAGTAATTTATGTATTATGGTTGTGTAAAGGAATGTGTGTTTAGTTTTTTAGGAATTACTCTCTGAAATATTTAGGAGTAAACAGGCATTGTGTTTGTGACTTTCACGTGCATACACACAAACAAATGTGAAAGTTTAGTAACTGGGGAATCGGGGTAAAATGTACATGGATATAGCTAGGCATGGTGTCTCACGCCTGTAATCCCAGTTCTTGGGAGGCTGAGACAGGAGGATAACAGGATTGAAGGCAGCCTCCCTCAGTGACTTAGTGAGACGCTATTTCAAAATTAAAAATTAAAAAAGAGGTCTGGCGGTGTAGCCTGGAGGTAGAATGCTCCTGAATTTAATCCCCAGTACCCTGCCCCTCCCCCCCATCAAAATGTACATGGATTTGTGTTTGTATTATTCTTGTAACTTTTTCTTTTGAATTTAAGAGCATTTGAAAACTAAAACTAAAATTTAAAGTAAAATATAAAAAATTACAGCTTATAAATTTGCAAAGGTTAATACCATTAATCCCTTGAAGTGAAGGTATGATCCCTGATCTTGGTT
This sequence comes from Glis glis, assembly GCA_004027185.1. Classification (NCBI taxonomy): domain Eukaryota; kingdom Metazoa; phylum Chordata; class Mammalia; order Rodentia; family Gliridae; genus Glis; species Glis glis. Next base: position 8,605 of record PVJS01056168.1, on the reverse strand, counting down.
TGGCAGGATGGCTGCTCAGTCTGCGGTACATTCAGATACCCAGCACAGGCCTCTAACTTCTTCCCTGTCCAGAAAAGCCATTTCCAGGGCCTTCCTAAAGCTTTGTGAAGAGGCCTGCAGTCCACTCGTTCACTTAATATAGGGGCAGCCGTAAAGTCTCTTTGGGGGTATAAGTTGCAATATTTATCACAGGGGACAAAAATAAAACCCATGTATTATTTCACCATCAGTAATAATTTTGCGTTTGTTTGGAATAAGGTTTTTGACTCAGGAAACTGGAGGATAGTGTTATTTCTTCTCCTTTCAGTGCTATTCAGTGTCACAGAGGCAACAATGGCCGAGTGACCCACAGGTACGAGAAGCCCTGGTTGAGGGAAGGGACATACAATGAACGCGGATTCCTTCTACATTTGGCAAATGCACAAATGAACTAATCGATCACTGCTCCCACCAGGGAGACTGTGTAGGATTTATTTGGGCTCATTGTTTCCCTGTAGGACAGTTGGAAATGAAATACTTTCACTTCAATGAATCTTGTCCCTGTGATGTATTACTTAAGTAAATAATAAATGAATCTTCCCAGGCGACAGAGCTGTAGGGGCAAACAGAAACCATGCTGTGTATGTTTCTGGAGGAAATTTAGAACATTACCTATCTTCTTCCTATCTTTTTTTTTTTTTCTATTTTGGCATTTGGGATTGAACCTGGGTGGGTGAGGGTCTACCTCTGAGCTACACCTCCATCCCTATTTTATTTTTTATTTTGAAATAGTGTCTCACTGAGTTATTGCATATTGGCCTGGAACAGCCTCCGAGCCTCCTGTCTCAGCCTCCAAGTACTGGGACTAAAGGTCTGTGCTACCGCACCCAGCTACCTGTCTTTTGCTTCAGAATTACACTGACTTTAGTTTTACTTTGCATAGGAGTCTCCTACTCATATAATCAAAGAGTACTGCTAATAGACCTGGACCAGTGCTCTTTTGTATTGTTTCTTGGGTAGACTTCTTCTTCCCAAGACTTGTGATTCCTGAAGTAGAAGATAAGTTATAAATCCAGGCTCTGGTTTCAACTGCCTGGCTGTGAGTCTTGGCAATTACATTTCCTACTTCTGTGACCGTAAGCAAGTTACTTAAATCCCTGCACCATAGTTTCCTGTGCTGTAGCATAAGGATAATTCAAGTTAAGCATTGATTATCCAAAATGCTTGGAACTAGAAGTGTTTTGAATTTTGGATTTTTAAAAAATTTGGGACATTTGTATATATATATGGATAAATAGGGAGAAATATATCTTAGGGATGGGATTCATGTCTAAATGAAATTCATTTATGTTTCATGTTTACTTTATACAGATAGCCTGAAGGTAATTTGATACAGTATGTTTAATAAGTCTAAGGATGACCTAACGTTGAGATTCAGTGTGGAATTTTCCACTTGTAGTGTCAGGTTGACACACAAAAAATTTTGGATTTGGGAGCACTTCAGATTTTGGATTTTTAGATGAGGAATGCTCAATGCGTGGAGGTGTCGTGTCTCCTTATTGAGTTGTGGTGAGGATCAAATAAATTAAGATGTCTAATAGCACAAGTAGCTCCTGCTTAGAATGATGTCAGCACTCAAGGAATTTCAGTGCTGTTGGAGTTCTTATATACTGTTGGTAGGATTGTAAATTAATTCAACCACTATGGGATCAGTATGGAGGTTCCTCAAAAGACAAGGAATGGAACAGCACTATATGACCCAGCTATACCACTCCTCAGTACTTTTTCAAAAGAATTAAAGTTAGAATACTATAGTGATACATGCATATCCATGTTCACAGCAGCCCAATTCACAATAGCCAAATTATGGAACCAACCCATGTGTCCATCAATAGATAAAGGAAATGTGGTATATATACACAATGGAATTCCATTTGGCCATAAAGAAGAACAAAATTATGTCATTTGCAGGACAATGGATGGAACTAGAGAACATTATGCAAAGTGAGAACAGCCGGGCTCAGAAAGTCAACGGTTGTATGTTTTTTCTCATACGTGGAAGCTAGAGAGAAAATAAGAACAAAAGGGAATTTAAGCAATGTGAAGAGCGACTCATAGCATAGTGGAAGGGGATTGGGGGAGGTTGAGGAGGAGGGGGAGAAAGAGGATTGAGGAAGGAAACAGTTCAGACAATGTTATGGCAATATTACTACTACTATTAATTTCACTAACATGTATGGGGAGAGAGGAAGGAGGAGTGGGGTAGGATGTGGAAGGAAATATGCCAAGAGCCATTTGTATCCTATTGAATCTCACTCTGATATATAATTGCAATGGTCTAAACAGTATTAAATAAAAACCAAACTAAGCCAAATCAACAACAAATGAAGGGGCGTATGCAGGTGTGTGTGTGTGTGGGGGGGCCAGATGAGCTCCCTGGATCTGGACCAGGTGGTATCTGATCTCTGAAGCAGTGTGGGCCTAGTTTCCGATTCCTTCCAGTGCCTCAGGGGAGCATGTACTCTGAATCCTCCTTTGTAGTCATCAGTCCATGACTCTTGATTCTCAATAATTGGTAACTTGGACAGGTCAGCCTGGCCAGCCCAGTTAAACACACCATCTCCTTGCTTTATTTCATCCATTCTTGGTGCCTAGCATTTTGAGGGGCCTGTCTACCTGGGCCCCCTTGTGTTGCACAGGCCTCGATGGACACGCCTATAGAGACAGGCAATCTAAGTGGCTGTAGCCACAGGGCAAGATGGAGAGCATTGGGTTCACCACCCAGAATGACAGAACTCTCTGCAGTACTTAAAGTTTAGAATGTCCTTCTCCTCACTATAGAACAGACACTAAGCAGCGTACTAAGCACAGGGAAGTGCTTGGTAAATACCTTTTGAAACGATGATCACATATGATTTATTTTCTTATAAATATGGAGCCAAGCCGGGTGTGGTGGTGCACGCTTGTAATCCCAGTACTTGGGAAGCTGAGACAGGAGGATCGCAGGTTTGCGGTCGGCCTCAGCTACTTAGTGAGACCCTCCACAACTCAGTGAGACCCTGTTTCAAAATAAAGAATAAAAAAATAGGGCTGGGGGTGTAGCTCAGATGTAGAATGCTCCTGGGTTCAATCCCCAGTACCACAAAAATATAAATAAATAGGGAGTCACATCCTTAATAAAAAAAAAAAAAGGATACCACTTCAGTTTAAAATTATGGTTCAATTCTAACCAGCAATAGCAAACTTTCAGTATAATGAAATGAATGCAGTTCCCAGTCTAGCCAGGGCAATTGATCTTCCAACCCATATCCAGTTGCTAAAAATTCCAGAAGCAGAGTACACGCTTAGGAAAATGTGGGCAAAGGGCAGGGCTGATAGTTTCTACCCATCGAGTCAGAACATTCTTTGTCCCAGGCTCCACAGTGACCCCACGGAGGCTGGCGTTCCTGGAATGAGCTCCCATGAAGGGCGAGGTCCTGTGTGGAGTGTCAATGAGGAGGTTTGGCAGCCAAATGCCTTGGCTGTCCTTTCCTGGCTTACAGTCAGAGAACATTACCTTGATCACCACCCAGAACAGAAAAGCTAAACTTCATCTTTCACTGTGTCTGAACATTTGCCTGTTAGGACTGCTTACACACCGCTCAGTAAGGCTTTTTGTGTGTGGTATGAGAGCGAAATTGCTGATGTTCCTGAGACCGGTATTAGTGGAGCCACAGGACAGTGTGTGGCCTGATTAATCTTATGAACTCAGCATTAACATATTGCTGGAACATAATGCAGATTATAAATTTATGAATGTACAATACTGACTCCCAATAAACGGAAAAGCTTCCTCCTAAGCAACTTCTTAATTCTATTTCTCCTAACTTTGTCCTCTGAACAGAAACTAAATTCCAAAGTAGAGACTCATAAAAATTTCACAGTGTAGCTGGGCGTGGTGGCGCACGCCTGCACTTCCAGTACTTGGGAGGCTGAGACAGGAGGATCACAGGTTCAAGGATAGCCTCAGCATTTAGTGAGACTCTCATCAACCTAGTGAGACCCTGTTTCAAAATAAAAATAAAAAAAGTAGGGCTGGGGGTGTAGCTTGGAGGTAGAATGACCCTGGGTTCAATCCCCAGTACAAAAAAAGAAAAACCTCACAGTGTAATAAAAAGTTCCTTCCTTCCTTCTTTCTTTTTTTGTCGTACTGGGGATTGAAGTCAGGGGCATTCTACCTCCGGACTACACCTCCAGTCCTATTTTATTTTTTTGAAACAGTCTCACTAAGTTGCTGAGGGCCTCGCTAAATTGCTGAGGCTGGCCTCAAACCTGCAATTCTCCTGTCAGTCTCCCAAGTACTAGGAACTACAGGTTTGTGCCGCCACACCAGGCAAAAAGTCACATTTTTAATATACTTTTATTGGTGCACTATAGTTTCACATCTTAATGTAAATCATGTTGACAGTGACATACATGCACACAGTACTTGGTACTGTGTGCATGTATGTCATGCACACGGCTCCCTCCTGGTATTCCCATCCTTTTGCTGTAAATAGGTCCTTCTAACAATTTAAATGTTGGATACCTAATTAAAATGTACACGCAGCATAAATTTACAGGTAATCATTGATTGAGTGATTATCAATGATGTTTCAGCTTAGGGACACAGTATCTATGAAATAAATTATTTTCCTAAAAGCATATCTTGAGTAAATGGTAACACTGTTACCTAAAATAAAACATTATAAGAGCCTTCAGTAATTCACCTTATTACATAAAACATCAGCTTAAAAGTCACAGAAGAGACTGTGACCACAAAGTTTATTTAATGTCTTGCTGTTTCAAATACTCAAATATTTTTGAGCCCTTAGTATTCACATAAACTATTCTAGTTTCTCAAAAGAAACCAGAATCAAATATTGTTCTTATCTCAAAGTGTTTGGAATTTATTTCGCTTTCTACATAATGCACTCCCAATTGGCTACTTAGAGGCAGTTAAAACTTAGGCGTTATTAATGGCTGTCCAGGGCACGGGTTTCTGTAACCTCAGGCCAGTTATTTGCCCAAGGCATGATGCTACGGGGAATAGTTTTGGCCTGTACTTTGCACAGACTTCAAGCAGTTTTGACTTTCTGAACACCCTAGACTGCCCTGAAGTGAGGTCGTGGTTCAGAACAGTGGCTTCTACCCTGAGCTCACAACAGGGGAGGGGAGGAGCCCATCTTGGCAGCATGAGAAGGTGTGGACATCACACAGGATTTGGGAACATCAGTGCTGTGGTCCCTCCAACTGGCAAACATCTCCAAATGACTTTTTATAATCTTGTGGTCTTTTAAAACATGGTTGCTGTCCAATGTGAAACATAATTTGAAAGCCAGCTACAACAAGACTCTTCCTGCTGATCCCTCTCCTGGGCACCAGTCCTGGGTGGCTGAACACTCTAGCCAAATGCAACCCCCGTTTCTGAGTTTTGCAGAGTCAGTGTGCTGGGCATCCTCTACCTGTACTAGTCCTTCTAGCACTTTCCTTCAAGGAGGCAAAACATTGCTCCTTCCATTCCCCACCACTCCTGGCTCTTTAACACGAACAGCACTAGGGAACTGGGACTAGGGCTCCACCTGCAAAAGTCAGAAGGCACCTGCCAGCTCTGGTTACAACTGCAGTAAAAACCTTATACTGTCCCTAGGTATCCTGAGGCAGGCTTCTGTTGACACCGTTGGCTGGGACCAATGTGTCAGGGCCCAATCTCAGAGTTCTCAGGAGATGCTGATGCAAAATAAGCCCATGCAACTCCATGACTGCCAGCTATATCAAACCTGAAGCAACAGCTCACCCACTAGTGAATGGCTAACTTGAGAAAAACAGGTGCTCAGCAATGCTAGTTCTGGAAGACTTTTCTAAGATCACCATCAATAGGGATAACATGCGCACCCATGTTTAAGGTAATGACATTCACAATAGCCAAGTCATGGAATCAGCCTGCTAGGTGTCCATCAACAGATGAATGGATAAAGAGCATGTGGTACGTATACGTGGTGGGGTTTTAGTCAGCCATGGGGAACAGTGGGATTGTGTCATTTGCAGGAAAATATATGGAACTTGACAGCTCCATGTTGCAGAAAGTAAGCCAGACTCAGAAAGTCAAGGGTTCTATGTTTTCTTCATATATGGAAGCTAGAGAGAAAAAAAAAAGAAAAAAGAAAGAAAAAGGAGGGATTGTCTCATGAAAACAGAGGGGAGACCAGTAGAATAGAGGAAGGGGATGGGAGGAAGGTGGAGGGGAGGGAAAGAGGAGATGCTGAGGAATGAAATTGAACAAATTATGTTATGTGCATGTACAAACACGTCACAGTGGATCCCACTATTATGTAAATTACAATGCACCAATAAAAATTAATTTAAAAAGAGGAGATCGCCAGCAGCTGGTCCCAGTATTCAACTGGTAAACACTAAATACAGGTTGAGCATCCTTCACCTGAAAATGCAAAATCCAAAATGATCCAAAATTTGAAACTTTTTAAGACCTGACATGATGCTACAAGTGGAAAATTCTACAACTAATCCCATGTGACAGGCCCAGGTGCACAAAAATACCGCATATAATCACCTTCAGGCTGTGTATATAAGGTGTATATGAAACACAATTCGTGTTCGTGGTCATGGGGACTTGGTTCCTATCACCAAGATATTTCATTCTGTATATGCAAATATTCCAGAGACTAAAAAATTCTGAATTTGGAAACACTTCTGGTTCCAAGTATTTTGGATAGGGAATACTCTGTCTGTAGTAACAAGAATGTTACCCGAGCTTAGGTACGGATTCAAGGAGTCCTTTCTATTTCTTTCTTTTCTTTTTTTTTTCTCATAGGATATCAGGATTGATTTTATATTTCTTTTTTACTGTCCTTTTGCCCATTCCAAACAGATGACTACCGGGATGGTCGGTTCAGTCTGTCCACACGTTCCAACAGTTGCTAAGCATTTGAAAAGACAGCCATGATGGCGACAACCTTCTCCCAATTTCACGTGTGATGCAACGATAAAGCAAATATAGACTTGAGCCAGAGGCCAGAATTGAATCATGGTGCCCACGTGAAAGGCCTCTGAAATCGGCTCTTCCGAAATACAAAGAGATGAAATTCTATGAGTTGAGAGTTTTCACCCAGTTCCACCGTGGCTACTTCCCAGTGCCCCTGGCCAAAGTGGGGAGGACAATACTGCGGCTCTTGAGAGATTTCTGAGCAGAAACGTCCTCGTCAAGAGGCAATCCGTGCAGACGTGGAGTCCTGCCTCGGTGCGGTGGGGCTCTCCGCTGTCCCCAGAGGCAGTTCCTTAAGAGCTCCTTCTCTGACTCCGGAGATGGGAGATTTGTATGCTCAGTCCTTACACTAGTCAAAAGGGCTCTTGCAGCTCAGATCTGACAAAGGGAAGAAAACTCCCCCAGCCTCAGGCTGAGAACACTCTATCACTCTAAGTACCCGACATTCCCAGACGGGAGCGTGCCGAACAATGCAGTATTTCAAAAGCAAGAGAAATAAGAGGGCAGCACAGAGATGCCACTGAGAAGTGGGTTTCCACATCTCCTTCCAACAGTCGGGATGTGTTAGACGAATACAGCTGTGGCTGCTCTGTTTCCTGTTCCTACTATTTCCAGATGCCCATGCCATCAATCATAATTCCACAGTCACGGCAGATACATAAGGCTTATGAAAGAATGGCCACAGCCACTGTGGACGCAGCACAAAGTTCCTGTCCACCAAGGGGGTCTGTGTGTTTCCAGGCGGGAGGCCAACCATTCCACGAGCTCCTCGCACCGGGCCTGGGCGCAGCATCAGTTGATGGGAAACTTTCCACACACAAAGCTTTCCAGAGACAGAATTGGGGTGTTTTGATGTCCTTGTTTCCCACGTGATATCTCTTTGTGGTGAACCCATTTCTCAAACTGGCTCTTCTGCCAATCTCAAAAACTCTACTAGTTAAAACAAGCCCATAGCCGGGCGTGGTGGCGCACACTTGTAGACTGGAGGATCCGGGTCGTGGCCAGCCTCGGCTACTTAGTGAGGCCCTCTGCAACTTAGTGAGACACTGTTTCAAAATAAAGAATAAAAAATAGTGCTGGGGGTGTAGCTCCGAGGTACACACACACACACACACACACACACACACACAAACAAGCCCATACTCAGCACAGGTTATATTTACTATGTGACCGTCATGGGTACGACTGGCTTTTCGTTTCTGTCTGTGGTGGTGGGCATTGAACTGAAGGTCCTAAGCATGCTAGGCAAGTGCTCTACCACTGAGCTGCCTTCCCATCCCTGTCATTCATTTTTTCTTATTTTGAGAAAGGGTCATGCCCAGTTGCCGAGGATGGCCTTGAACGTGTGATCCCCCTGCCTCAGCCTCCCAAGTAGCTGGGATTACTGGCATGTACCACAATGCTGGGCTCTACAACTAGTTTTAAAAGAGGCAGATACTTCCAGAGCAGATGACGGGATGAGGACGGAAGCACTAGGACAACGAGACAGCCCAGATTCCAAATATATATGTGTTTTGGTGGTACTAGAGATTGAACCCAGGGGCATTCTACTTCTGAACTATTCCCCCAGCCCTATCTTATTTTTTATTTTGAAACAGGGTCTCA
>PVJS01056167.1:0-12436 GCA_004027185.1 Glis glis | reverse complement strand
CGGCCCTATTTTTTATACTTTATTTTGAAACTGGGTCTCACGAAGTTGCGGAGGGCCTCACTAAGTAGAGAGAGAAAGAGAGAGACAGGGAGAGACAGGGAGAGAGAGAGAGAGAGAGAGAGAGAGAGAGAGAGAGCGCGCGCGCGCTGAGGCTGGCCGCGAACCTGGATCCTCCGGTCTCTGCCTCCCAAAGTACTGGGATTACAAGCGTGTGCCACCACGCCCGGCTAAGAATAAGCATTTTGTGTGATCCAAGAACCAAAAACCCCTAGGCTCATTCTAGTGCTAATCTTTATGATTCTTTCTAATTTGATATAAAATAACCTAAAATCAGTTTGTCACTTTCATAAGACTCCTGGACTGGGTGGCTACACATAACCCTGTTCATCCAGAATGGTCCTGGTTTATACCTGTTGTTCTCAACAGTTCCAGTCTAGACAATGAATTAGAAGGTTACTCTACCTCTCGAACCCTCCCTTGGGAAAGGAGGCCCCACTGAGCTGTATCTGTTCTGCTCAGGTGATGGGGCTTCTGTCTGCTTCCTGTGGAAACTATCTGGGAAACTGTCTTATGCTCCCTCCTGAGCTGAGTTTGTTGGGGTGGAATCTGGGCCTGTCTACCTGTACTCCTTCTCTCCTAGCCCAAGGCATATGGCCTACAAAGGGTAGGCTCCTTTCACCTCTCATGGGCTAAAGAGGTGACTTTGTCTAGGTAGTCAAAAGCACCAGATCATTCCTAAACCATTCTTTCCTGAGTGCTCTTGAAATAACTTCTATGCATTTCCCTCTCCTGCAAGACTGAACATTCTATTTAAAGTTCCAAAAGCCAGCGAACTGTCATGCCTCCTCCTAATACTAATGGATTTCATTTACTGACCTTCAGCTCTGTGCCAGGCATAGTCATGTCACACAATCTTATATAAAAATTCTCACAACTACCCAACACATTATTATTCCCATTTTATAGATGAGGACATTGAAGCTCACAGGTTGTACATTCCTGTAGTCTAGCTACTTGGGAGGCTGAAGCAGGAAGACTGCTTGAGCCCAGGAGTTTGAGGCCAGCCTGGGCAACACAGTAAGACTCCGTCTCAAAAAGGGGGGGGGTGAGTGAGGATCAGAACCCAGGTCTGAGTCCTCACTCTTTCCATCATATCATGCTGCCACCCTCATTTTGCAAATGAGGGAGGGAGTCAGAGCCCAGAGAAAGAAGTTGAGCCTGGATGTTCTGATCCCAGCCTTGGCTCTCACTCCCTCTTCTTTTCTTGCTCTGGTGAAGACATACTCTCTATGGACTTGCCCTTACCAAGAAATGGCCTGAAGTGTGTAGCCAGCACCCAGGTAAGCTAGCTTGGGTGGGAATACTTCAAATATTTGGCCAGCATGAAGTTGGGGGAGCCTGTAGCTAGAGACTAGACCATACTCTGGTCTACAGAATCAACAGTCAACCAGCTCTTCTACTCCAGACAAGGGCTCTCCAGGCTGCTGACCTTTGACTCCCACCCCTGGGGTGATATCTGACCTTTCCCAGAGAGGAACAGGAAGTGAGAAAGCCTCTGAGCAGCTGACACACAGGCCCCATGTGCAATGGCATCTATGTTTCCCCCACAATCTGAGATACTAACGCTTAGTCACAAATAGTTTTATCAGATCATGGTAGGTGATCTTGTTTCTAGCCCACTGCAGATTAGGAAAAGGAAATAAGAAGGTTGAGGAAGATGTTTAGAATCAAGCAGATTGATTACAATCAAGCGCTGGCTAGGCAGGGAAGGAAAAGAACAGGACAATGAAAAGCTGCAAAAGGAATTCAGAGCGCAGCACCTCAAAAGGCCCTAAGGGCATCACTGAACTGCCACATAGGACATTAACTACTGGATATAATGATGAACCTGAGGAAAAGTGATAGTTGGCTCAAGAAAGCAAGAAGGGTGTAATCCATTTTACAAAGAAAACCCATCACTCATTCAACAAACAATGTGTAATGAGCTCCAATGTATGGTGGTAGCTTCTGGAGATATAATAAAGAATAAGACAGTTCCTGATTTTAAGAAGTTAACTATCTAATGCAAGAATCAGACCACTGAGCAGATTTATGGCATGTTTCACAAGTACAATGATAGAGCTATATAGAGTGCCTACCACAAAGAAGATGGCCTCAAGGAACACAGCTGGGGCTATTTTGGTTCAAATGTCAGCAGAGTACCAGCATCAGAGCCCAGATAACAAGGAATGTCCACTGAGAATGTCCACTCCTGCTCCCCTCTGTGGTCTCACCTCTCACTAGCCCCTTCCTAAAGCTCTTTCTTGCCTCTGAGCTTTTGAAAATGCTATTCTAAGCCAGGCGTGGTGGCGCACGCTTGTAATCCCAGTACTTTGGGAGGCGGAGACCGGAGGATCAGGGTTCGCGGCCAGCCTCAGCTTGCTCTCTCTCTCTCTCTCTCTCTCCTTAGTGAGGCCCTCTGCAACTTCGTGAGACCCGGTTTCAAAATAAAGTATAAAAAATAGGGCTGGGGACATAGCGCGGAGGTAGAATGCCCCTGCGTTCAATCCCCGTACCGCAAAAAAAGAAAATGCTATTCTACTACTTGGGCCACTGCCCCTCCCCCAAACCTTTAGCTGGTTAACTCTAACTTATTTTTAGATCTCTAATTAAAAGTCACTTCCCTCAGTGATTCCTTCTAAGTTCAAGGTCGTTACTGCTTCTAAGAGCTCCTTTAGCACCGTGGTATCTCCCAATTACGGTGTTTATTACAATCTGTTGCAACCACTTGCTTGGGGGTGGGATCTGGAAGGAATCATACCAAGTTCTGTATACATGTATGTCTGTATCACATTGAACCTCACTATGATATATAATTTCAATGCACCAATAAAAGTATATTAAAAAAGATTCTAGCCAGGTGTGGTGGCACACACTTGTAATCCCAGTATTTGGGAGGGTGAGACAGGAGGATCGTAGGTTCACGGCCAGCCTCAGCAACTTAGTGAGGCCCTCCGCAACTTGGACCTTGTTTCAAAATACCCCCCACCCCACAGATTCTAATTTTGGAGCATCTGAATTTTGGATTTTTGGATTAGAGATGTTTGACTAGTAAAATCTATGAAAATATTTCAAAATCCCAGAAACTCCAAAATCTGAAACACTTCTGGTCCCAAGCATTTCAAATAAGGGACACTCAACCTGCATAACATACATAAACAGTATTATGTCATCTTTGTTTTTGGAATAATAATAGTAAGACCAGCCCATGAGTATTTAGTGGAAGCAATACAATGTGGCTATTAAATAAACAAGCTCTGGAGCCAGAAAACTTTCGTTTGAATCCCAGTTCTAAATTTACTGACTGTGTAATCTTGCACAATTTACCTAACCTCTCTGTGCCAAGTTCTTTTATCTGTAAATGGAGATAATAATAGTAACCCCTTCACAGGATGTTGTGAGGATTAACAGACACTTTGAATAAAGGGATCTGGTACAGTGTCTGGCATATAGTACTTCTCAATAAATGTTAGCTAGTATCCTGTCTGGCTAGTCTTGGGCTTCTGAAAGTGTATTCTCTCTGTGAAAAGAAAAAAAAAGGGAGGGGGGGGTTCCTTGGGAACCCTGCACAAACTTTTCCTCTTGGAAAGGCATAGGGAGCATGAGAATGTAGGGTTGAGGTGAAAACTATGAGCTTCATGTGTTGTCACTCAGCAGTTTCCACCAAGCCCTTATTAAAATTCTGCAGTACTGGTATTCTACAGAATACTCTTTGGAACTGAATAGTGCATTATAATCTGTAAAGCAGTTTCATTTCCTTTTTTTTTTTACTTCAGAATAATCTTGTGAAGTGTAAGTCTATGCTCCCATTTTACAGGGGAGGATATTGAAGTTCAGAAGAATGATACGATTCATGGCAGAGTTGGGACCCAGCCCAGTTCACCAGGGCCCATTTCATACACTTAGCATTAAGTTTTTTCCCCCACATCACCCAGTGTTAGGAGACCTGTCCCAGGTCCTAACTTGCTAAAGCCCCTGCTCACTAGATCTTATACTCTTCTCAAGCCACATAAGGTGGCTGAATGTGGAAAGGAGGTGGAGGGAAAGGAGCAGTACTCCCTCAAACACATGCACCCACCCCACCCTCCCTGGCGAAGAGTAAGCAAACCCCCAGGAGCAGACGGGATTCACCCAAGCCTGCCTCGGCAGCTGGCCACCAAGGTGGTCCTCTGAGGCCCCATGTTTACAGCTGGTCCTCAGCCAGTGAACCGTCCCCTTCCCAACAAAGACATCTTCTAGCCTGTCTCCAGCACAGAGGGAGACGGGCTCAGGCTCCTGCCTCCCCTCCGGCCTGCCATTCCTCTCTCTTCAGGGGTCCTACACCCCTCTGACTACAGGGGAGTGACAGTCATCATTCTGCCCCCATTTCTACCTTTGATGTTAAGAAGTCTATGCCTAGGTGCCATGGCCAGGGTCAGTCTGGGAGCTTGTGGCAGGTCTGTGCCCTGATGTATATATAACCTGCATGAACCCTTGGTTTCACCAGTGCCAAGGAGTCAACAGAGGTGGAAGAGAGTCCCTGACACATCCTCCATGTAGCCCTGGACACACTTCAGCACTGCCTCCCATGAGGAGAAACAGTTTTTTAAGGTAAAGGTGTCATGTAGTATGAATCTTAGCTCTGCCATTTAACAAATTCTTCCATCTGTGAAAATGGGTATGGTCAGCAATAATTTTAGGTATACTGAATATTTAAATATTATGAGAATCAAATCTGATAATAGGCTTTTAAAACATTACTACAAACATTTATTAATATTGCTTTTTCCCTTGGGTTAGGTAGGCAATGGGGATACAGGTATGAACCTGCCACAGCTCCTGTTCTCACATTGCTAAGTCTACTGGGGGAGATTTTGAAAAAGGGTATAAGAGGCAAGATGAGCGGTCTCCAGGTAACAGAAGCTTTACTTACTGCTCACTTGTACAGTGGAAAGGTGAGCTGAGCTATGAGTCCCTCTCCCTCAGGCTCAGCCTCTACCGGCCACTAACATTAATGGTCTAGCACTGCCCTTGCCTTCAAAGATGTGAGCACATCTCCACCAGAGGAAACCTGACTAATAAGACAAATACAAGAATAACCCTTACATCTGTACAGCATGTTACAGCTTAGACAACACTTCAGGGTGAGCATTCCCTCACCCTCATTATAAGCCCTGTAGGGCAGAGAGGCCAAGTATCAGATGAGGAAATGGAGGCCTGCACAGATTAGGAGGTCTGTCTGATGTGCACTGCTGGTCAGTGATGGATTGGGACTAGACCCCAAGCCTGCCTGGGCCTCTGCTCTGTCTTCCATACTGCACAGCTTCTGCCAATGCCCATGGGCTCAAGCCTGGCATAACTCAGGGCCAGCTGATCTGACATGAAGTTCAGGGACTAGGCTAAGTTCTGATCAAGAGTCTTTATGATCTAAGCCTCTGGGATCTCAGCTTCCTCCCACCCGAGGCTCCGACGCGCTAGGCAAAGAAGGATACAGTGGAGGTATCATTAGCTCCACGGTTAGAATCAGAGCACTTGCCCCCTCTTGCTACTGCTCAGGAGTCCATCTACAATGTGTGGGGGCTGGGGAGGAGTTTTCGGAAACCCAGAGGGGCCTCAGATTCCCCATCACAGAGTGAGTTCATTGCATCATTTTCCTCCTTTCCACCACCTTCAAACAGAAAAAGTGTGCAGAGATTCCATATAGTGTACGCCAATTCATTTTCTTCTGGGAATTCATACTACTAGAGAGAAAGAGCCTTTTTATGGTAAGTGTTTTATTTATCTATTATCTCACTAAATCCCCACCATAACCTGAGAAACAGCCATCCTCCTGCGAGGGTCAGCAGGCGGCCTCCTCAGCCTCAGTGGGAGCTGTCAGTTCTGTCTCTTGCACTTGCCTTTAGCCAGGAGATGGGGCAAGAGGCAGACTCCCAGTGCTGGGTCAACAGGAGGCGTCTCTGGAGAGGGTAAGGTCCTTCACTTCTTTTCACAGCCCAGAAGGCCCTCTTCCTTCTCCAAATCCTGCTTATTCTTTAAAACCCAATTCAAGTTCTCCTCTCCCAGGAAGGCCCTCTCCTCAGCTCTGCCCTGAATGCCTGTCCTCTTGACTCTATGTAACCCCTCGGCAGTTAATTATTTATTGTCTTATACCTCTACCTGTAATACTTTATTGTGTTAGATTTCCCCCTCTGTTCTGACTCCTCATGGATGACAGTAACTAGTTCATAACATTTTCTGTAATCCATACAGCATCACTTCAGTATTTCATGCAGCTTCAGCAACAAACTCACATGAGCCTTCATCCATCTACCTACCCAGGAGCACACCATTACCGAGCTCCCCCAGCACAGTAAGTGCTAGGATATGGACCACACATCTGATGGGAGCAAAGGTGCGCACATGTAATATGGCTGGGGGAGGAATCACACAGAAGGATTGTCCTGAGGACCAGGGGAAGCTTGCCAGGTAGAGAGGAAAAGGGCATTTGGGGAGAGGAGTGGTATCTGCAAAGGCAAGAGGGTAAAAACTGCATTCAAGACACTTGGGACCTGCCAGCGAGTCTGGAACACCAAGGTAAGGCAGGCGAAGCAGTGGGCAGAGATGAGGTTGTCCAGGCAGTGGAGGACTGATCTGTCAGGGGTTTGAACTTAGGATAATAAAAGCTATAGACATGTAATGGTTTTTATTAATGAACTAAGCAGCATGGGATCAGCAAGAATAGACTAGGAGACAAGAGAACTGGGTTCAAGACTAGTCCTCCCACGAACTTGATATTTGGTTCAATCCCTCTGCCCCAACCTCCTGGTTTTTAAAGCAGAAAAGTTTTCTGTATCAATGGTTCTCAAGCTTTAGGAGAGACAGAAACACCTGTGCAACTGGTCAAAAAACGTCAATTCTAGAGACCCACTCCAGACATTCAGAGTCAACAGGCAGGGCCTGGGAATGCACATTTAAAAAGCCCACTGCGGAGCTCCTCAGAATCCTCTGAGAACCACTAGTCTAGATGGTCTCAGAGGGTCCTCCCCACCTTGATGCTCCTGTGAAGAATAGGACACAGGGTTGGCCAAACCCACCCTATGCGGTCCTCCTCCAGGGAGGATATTTTAGTTAGCTTTTCTGTTGCTATATCCACAATACCTGACAAGCACAACCGAGAGGAAGAAAGGTTTATTGCTTCACAGTTTAGAGGTTTCAAAAGTTTTAGGGCATGGCAGAGGAAAAGCTGCTCACCTCATGGCAGCGAGGAAACAGAGAGAGAGAGGCAGGGACAGACAAAGTCTCTAAGGCCATGCCACCAGTGACCCACCTCCTCCAGCCATTCCCCACCTTTGAATCTGGTTGCTTTGGCAACATGTGAGGTTTGGGAAAATTTTTATTTTTGTGGTACTGGGAATTAAATCCAGGGACATTCTACCTCTGAGCTACACCCCGAGCCTTATTTTATTTTTTATTTTGAAACAGGGTCTCGCTCGGTTGATGAGTCTTACTACTTGCTGAGGCTGGTCTTGAACCTGCAATCCTGTCTCAGCCTCCCAAGTACTGGGATTACAGGCATACGCCACCATACCTGGCTTGAGGGGACATTTTAAATCCAAACCCTAACAGGCTGAGGACGCCCAGGCACCAGAATGCTCTCCCCAAAGCCCATGTTTGGAAAGTTAGTCTCCAGGCACCACCCAATACCTCACTCATACCATCTCTCTCAAAAATCCCAGTTGGAATTAAGTTCTTCTACACCACATATTCCAGTCTGTCTTCTTATTCACTCACGGCATTAAGTACTTTTCATGGGCTGGGCCATGGTAATAGAGAATGGGGATAGGAGGGCTGCTCCCAAGAGCTTGTAAATGTTGTAAATAGTATCAAAATAATCTTTCTTTTATAGAGTATCTCTGAAAGGGAAAAATTCATCATTGTGAGCCTAAGAGACCTGGATCTTAATCTTAATTTCCTACTCTGGAACATTACTTGTCTCCCTGGGCCACAAACTTCTCATTGGTAAAGTAGTGCACATTGATTGAGTTTCTGTGAAAATTTGAGATGATGCTGTATAGTAAGTAAGGAGCACAGGGATAAACTGATACCTAGAAAATGACATTTTTAAATGAACATGTCTTCCCCTATCTTGGAACCTACAACATGTCCAAACTCCTCTGACTTTCAGAAGCCTCTCCTACCTGGCCCTGGTGAATTTCTCCAAACAGATTTTCTACTCCTATCGTCCTGTTGGTCAAAGTCCCCCTAAGAGGACCCTGTGATCCTACCATGAATCCTCAGTGAGCAGCATGATGTAGTAGAGAGAGCATGGGGCTTGGAGTTAGACTGGGAAACAAATCTCATGGTATGACTTTGGTTAGAATACTTAACATCACTGAGATTCAGTTTCTTCATCTGCAAACTGAGATAGTATCTCCTACCTTACAAGATTCCATAGCAAACCCAATTTAAAAATAAACAAAGGATCGGAATAGACATTTCTCTAAGATATACAATGGCCTGAAAGGATGCTTAACATGAAAGGATGCTCACTGGCCATCAGAAAAATGCAAATCAAAACCACAATGAGACACCAGTTTATGCCCACTGGGATGGCTATAATCAAAAAGACAATAGTAAGTGTTAGGATGTAGAGGAACTGGAACCCTTATACATAGCAAGTGGAACTGTTAAGTGCTGAAAACAGTCTGGCATGTCCTCCAAAGGTTAAAAACATAGAGCTACTACATGACCCAGAAATTCTACTCCTATATTATATTAAAGAAAAATGAAAACATGATGCCCACACAAAAAAACCTGTACACAAATACTCAGAGACATTATAATAGCCAAAAGCAGAAACAACCCAAATGTCCTTCAACTGATGAATGGATAAACAAAATATGGTATATCTATACAACAGAGTATTATTCAGCCATAAAAAGAATGAAGTACTGATACTATAATTTGGGTAAAACATTATGTTAAGTAAAACAAGTCGTCACAAATGACCATCTGTCCTATGGTTCCATTTACATGGAATGTCCAGTTTAGGCAAATCTATAAAGATAGAAAGTAGGTAAGTTGCTGGGGACTGGGGGTAGTTGAGGGGAAATGGAGAATGACTGATAATGGATATGAAGTTTCTTCATGAGGCAATGAAAATGTTCTAAAATTGATTGTGGTAATGGCTGCACAACTCTTGTGAACATACTACATACAAACCAGTTAATTATATGTGAATTAAATCTCAATAAAGTTGTTATATTTACAGATGTATGTAAGGAGCTGAGTCTATTGTCTGGCATGTAGCAAAGACTCAATAAATGGTAATAAATTTAGTATTTACTCTTTCCTCTTCCTGATGCCATCCTAACTGACTAGAATCACCTCTAACACCATTCTAACTCTAGAATGGCAGGGGGCCCATTTCATACTGAATGAAGGGTCACAGGTGAGTCTGAATGGCTAAACTCCCAAGACTAAGAGTCTTCCTCTAATATTCAGATAACTAAATATTTAGCTTTCGAAGTAGTAAGAAAATATTGGTTTCCATTTACTGAACACTTATTATGCACCACTTTACAACTATTTTCCTCCCAAGAACCATATTAGGCTGCCATATTATTATTCCTATTTAATAAATGAAGAAACCAAGACCTAGAGAGGTTATGTAATTTGTTTAAAGTCATATTAGGCCGGGCGTGGTGGCACACACTTGTTGTTATCACAGTACCTGGGAGGCTGAGACAGGAGGATTACGGGTTTGTGGCCAGTCTCAGCAACTTAGTGAGGCCTTCTGCAACTTAGTGAGACCCTGTCTCAAAATAAAAAAATAAAATTGGGTTGGGGGTGTAGCTTGGAGGTAGAATCCCCCTGGGTTCCATCCCCATTACCCCCCCCCACACAAAATAAATAAATAAAAGTCACATTAGTAGTCAATGGCTTAGTCGGTCTGTTCAATTCCTTCTATGCGAAGGAACTGGCTTCGTTACATCTTCCTTTCATTTGTTTACATGTTACCCACACTTCATGACCCATGCAGCCTGATTTCATGATCTTCTTTTTCCTCTTTGTATTCTAGTAATGTCTAGTTTACATCAAATTAGCTATTTCCTCTTACAGTCTTGTGTGTTTTCAGTTGTTTCATGTGTACACTCTTGCATATGGTGGGTGCTTGATAAATATTGAGTGAATGGGCATTGGCCTTGTGTTCCCAAAGAGAAAACAGGTTCTTCAAGGACAGACATTTTATCTTTAGATTTCCTTTTCCTTCATTCAGGGAAGGCACTTATGGTCACTGAGGCTGGTCTATGGCTGGAAAACCAGCCCCTGCTCAAAAATGGTTCTCATAGGTACCATGCTCTCTGCCCATGGACTAAAAGCCTTCTCCTTAGGAAGAGGATCCTGCCACCCATCATCACCCCATTCTAGTACAGCATGGGAGCTGGCACATAGTAGGAGTTCAGAAGAGGTTTGATGAAATAAAGGGAACACTGGATCAGCAGTGTTTCTACTGGAAATACATGAAGAGACCCCCAAGCCCATCTTTTCTCACTCCCATGAAATGGAAGAGGAGACTGGGAAGGTTGTCAATGCACTGGGGAAAAAAAAGGTTGCTAGAGAGTCAGTGTGGCTTCCTCTTTGGCCCAGAACCCCTCCTTTGACCACAGAGCCAGGTGTGGCTTTCCAGAGCCCATGCCTCACATTCACATCATCAAAAGGTGAGCAAACTCTTAAGAATCTATTACTGTTATTTATTTATAGATCCATCCAAACTCTGCTTGGACTTCTACTTCCCACCTCTGCTAACTCTCAGAGTAGCAACAGGCTCAGAGGTATGTGGACCCCTTTTATTTGTCCTATAGTTACCCTGAAGTCATCCTCTCTCCATACCTGCCCTTCATCCTAACCAAAGCAGTATTCTTTCAGCTCCAGAGATCCTCTGGGACAGGTCAACGGTAAGGAAGGAGCCTGCCCCCTCTTCCTTTTAGCAGCTATGCTACCTGGTTGGTCCAACTTGGTCCCTCAGTGCTCCCCATCTCTGCACCTGCTTCCCTCTCCTCTGCCTTTTCTTCAAGATGTTAAAAACTTGCAATAAAAAACAAATACAAAATGCTGTAATTAATAGCCAATTCCAAGCCAACCCAGCATCTCTACTAATAAACCTCAACACTTGCAAAAAGAACAATAAATTCTGCCCCTCTCTGGTTCTGAGGTGGTCGCTTTTATATACTCCGTGTGTGTGTATGTATGTGGGTAAGTGTGTCTACATATATATTTATTTTCCTTTATTTCCCATCCAGGGAGGGGCAGAATAATGAACTGCGTGCGTCAGGGAAGATGAATCTGAGATACTAGGGAGCAGTGCAGTAAAAAGATTAAAGTGTTATTATTGTTGGGTTTTTTTCCCCCATGGTCCATTGTGACAGCTCGACCGTCATCTGTAAAAAATGTCTCAGCGAGAGATAATCATCGGAAACTCAATAAAGCGTCAGGGGGAGCCTCAGCCCCCATCAATCACTGGGTGCCTGGAAAATTTCAGCCCTCTGTCTCCCTTCCTGCTATCCATATAAATGTCTCTAATATATTTTGTGTGGTATGTGGGACCCATCCCTGATTTGGAACTTTTGATGAAAAAATATTTATACACAAAATATGTAAATCAGTTAAAAATCACAGGACTAGTTCTTTGCCACCCCATCACACTTTTTCTTATTTTTATAAATGCATCGAATTTATTCTTTTTAATAAAACATGTCAACTAGTCTATCTCCCTCTCCTAGGATACATATATATGTTTGGAGGGCTAAACGGATGGAAACAATTAACCTAACTGGCTGATACATTTAATCTTGAAGTTGGCCCAAATGTCTGATGGAGTGACAGTGCATTGTCCATGCTGGTGACTCTACGGTGGCTGGCACTGCTGAGAAATGACAAGTAGAACCACTGGCCCTGGAGGTGCGACAAGGCTCTGAGTAGACCTGGACAAGGATGAGGAACAGGCAAGGACATTATTAAAAATAACTTGCCCGAATAGTTTTTGGCCTGGCAGTTTACTAAACCTTTGGACAAGCCAGAGGTTCTTGGGAGACTCGGCGAGGGCCACATGCAGGCTGATGTGGTCACTGGGTTCTAAGAGCAGGGGACAGTTCTGCTGGCATTTGACATGGCTGCTCTCCTCCGTTTCCTTTAGTGCCTACATCATGGGGTTGCCATGAACAGAGAGTATCAACAAATGCTCCCCGCTGCCACTGCAGCTATGGTCATTGTTGTGGCCTCATTACCACTTCCTTTGCTTCTCCACCCTGGAAGGAGTCAGTCCTGCACACGTTCTCCTCTAGACCTCTGAGGCTCCTCTCTGTCTAAAGGACAAAGTCCAAGCATCTTGATCTGGTGCTAGTCTACTTTTTTTTTTTTTTTTTTTTTTTTTTTTTGT